>CAIGQZ010001206.1:8985564-9008148 GCA_903798205.1 Danio tinwini
TATATATATAAATTAAGACATGTTAGTAAACTATACAGTAATGATTGAAATTTTTGACTAAACATCCATATTATAGTAAAAAAAGAGCATCACTTTGTGTATCACTAATGTTTATCGAACGTTAGCTAAATATTAAATACTTTTTAATGTGTTACAAACAAGTACTTGCCATATTATGACCAGGGCCAGATAGAATCTGCAAACATTTTTTGCTAATTCAATGCAAAACTTTGCACAAAATCTGCTATTTTATTCTGAATGATTTTGAGAGAATAGTAACTAAACGCATGAAATAAATAAAAAACATATTATTTTACTTTTAAATAAGATTTACAGTGCAATTTAATTAGAACCTCATGTTTGGTAAATAATGTAAGTCTTATGTATCTACTAAAATATGAAATATAAAAACTGAATACATATATATTTACACAAGTAAATAAATAGTTGGGCTCACAAAATCTGTAGATTTCTGCGCATGCATATTCTGTGTGGGCCTAATAATGCCAATAATAATAAAATAGTTTTACTCTTGGTATAAGTACTAGAATGAAATGAAAATGTATTAGAGACTAGCATCAGTACTCATTGTAGGAATATGTGTTTGTAAAATAAAACCTATTCGTAACATTTTAACGATTTAATAATTTCTTAAAACATTGTGTATAATTGTTTTGTGAAATTATGTATTATTTATATGTGGTTTGCATTCAGGGATTCATGCTTTCATACTAATTCATTAAAACCATTATATCTTTCTACATATTTTATAGCAAATAATGTGCTGCCTAAAAGAGGTTTAATAAATTGTAATTTTGATAGATCTAGTATAATAGTAGTAGCACAATTTCATTAAAACCAATGAAAGTTTTGTTTTGGAAGATACCATGGTACCTTTAATCAAATGAGTTAACTCAAAGCGGCTTTTTTTTTGTCCAAATGTTATGTTACACGTAAGGGATCAATTGTTTGTCATGCATTAAAGGATTTTAAATGCATCACATGAGGGCAAAAAAAACTCACCCAACACAAAGTGCATTTAATGTCCTTTAAAAACTTGAACATATTTAAAAGTTGGTTGATCCTCACTGGCTCCCTGGTGAAGCACATACTAGCCATAAGATTCTGACAGTTTGATAACCTTGAATAAAAATATTATGGTATTGTGATTACTGCTCTAAAATATATTCTTTTTAAATGTCTGTGTAAAAAACTAAAAGTTTTTTCCCTTTGAACACTATGTTTTATTTTGAGAAACATTTATAATATTTTGGAGCAGTAAACGTGCCAGGCCAAATACAGAAAATGAATCATTGACATCTGCTGTCTTCATTAGTTTCAAAAACAAAGATTTATTTACAATTTAAAATGGCATCTTTGGATATATTTTCTGCTGGAGATGCTGTTGTTAAAAAAATGTAAATAAAAAAAATCTTGCACATACCTTAGGAACGGTATTAGAGAAAATTTTGGCGGTATGAAAACCTTGACTTTTCCAAACCGCGGTATACCTTGAAAACGGTTATCGTCCCATGTCTAGCACATACTGGCGTCCTTGAGATTACGCAAAGGCTCTGGCAACTGTCACTAAATTACTATGATTATAACTAATGTGTAAGGATAGCCATAAGTTGCTGATGTGACAATAAATATACAAAGGCTGCATCCGAAATCGCATACTTCCATGCTATATAGTAGGGCTGCATGATATTGGAAAAATCTAGCATTGAGATATTTTGTTATTCTGCTATATTGTGATTTTCATACAATTTCACCAGGTGACTTGAATGGCTCTATTTAGAAAGAATTTTCTTATTTTAGATTGATAGGGATGATTCTGTATGGGAGGGTATCTGCAAAAAAAATCTAATAAATGCATCAAAAGCATGGATAAAAACGATAAAGATAAAGTTACTGTTGAAACAAACAGTGTTTTATCGCTTTCCATGTCTAACGGTATACAGGTACAGTAATAGAAAATTTAATAATTCAATAAATTAATCGTTATAAGAGTTAATAACGTTACAAAGGGCTCAAAAACATATGCAAATAATAAATTATAATTTGCTAATTATTGCAAATGATCACATTGCGATATCGATGCTGAAACGATATATCGTGCAGCCCTACTATATAGTACGTTAAAAACACTATGTGAGCCGAGTGGTATGTCAGAATTTATAGTTTAAGAAAAACAATATGTGAGAAGTACCCAGATGACCTACTTCTGGCGAGATTCTGAAGTGTGCATTTGATGGATGCTATGCTATCCCATTGTGCCACGTGAGAGAATTAAAAAATGGGAGTGAAGCGACACAACTTGTGCGGGTCAGTCACTTGATTGTGACAAATGGGTGGAAGTGACGACCGAGTTCCATTCATACTACTCGTATTCATACAATTTAGAACATACTTTTCTAACAGTCATGTAGTAAATTTAAATGTAGTACATACTCGAGTAGTAGGCGACTTAGATGCAGCCAAACTCAAACTAGTGTTTATTATTGCACTCCTTCCAGCCAATCAGAATCCAGATTTTCAACAGACCATGGAATAAATAAACAAGATGGAATGGTTGTGGTGAAAGCGGTCTTGTAGTAAATTCAAATGTAGTACGTACTCTAGTATAGGCATGGGCCTATACATGGGTCATACGATTCTGAAGGTATGATAACCTTGGATAAAAATATCACGGTATCACTGTATTGTGATTACTGCTCTGTTATTTTTAAAAGTCTGGGTAAAAAACTAAAAAAATTTCCCCTTTGAAAACAATATATTTAATTTTTTGAAAGATTTATAATCAGCAGTAAACATGTCAGGCTAAATAATTCAAATAAATCGTTGACTTCTGCTCTCTTCATTAGTTTTAAAAACACTGATTTCTTTACCATTTAAAATGGCATGTTTGTATTTTTTTGGGGATTTAGTTTTTTCAGCTGAAAATACTGTTGTCCTAAAAAAAGTAAATAAAAAATAAAATCTTACATATACCTTAGGAACGGTATTATAGAAAATGTTGGCGGTTTTAAAACCTTGACTTTTCCAAACCGCGGTATACCTTGAAAACGGTTATCGTCCCATGCCTACTCGAGTAGTAGGTAATTTTGGACTCATCCAAACTCAAACTAGTGTTTATTGCACACCTTTCAGCCAATCAGAATTAAGATTTTTAACAGTCAATGGAATAAATTGTTTAATAAATGATGTTTTAATGCAAAACCTGCTTGCCATACTTGCCCTGGGTTGTGAATACTGTTTGTTTAGCCAACTCTTGTCTCAAATTGTTACATTGCCAGAAGGAGATCCATCCCTCAATAATTCTTTTCATTGAAGACAGCAGTGATGTGTTCTGTTCAACACAAAGTGCTTGTTTAATGGCTATTCCTTCACCTCGGGCTTTGTTTGGATTCAGTGCAAGTGCTGTGATATTAATGTATCTTTTATCTTTTTGACTAACAGCTTGTGCAGATCAAGAGCGATACCAGCAGAAGAGGCAGCACGGATGATGGATCAGATAAACTTAAGGTTTTTTTACGGATCCGTCCTCTTACTGAAGCAGAGAAGGACAGGGGAGAAGAGCAGGTAAAGAAATGTCACTTGTGTGAAACTATTTTTTTAGGTAACGGAAGGATCTGGCTGAACACTGAAGTCTGTATTGTTTTGTTTGTGCTTTTCAGGGTTGTGTTAATGTGCAGTCTGAGGACAATCTGCTTCTCAAAGCACCTAAAGACTCCCGCAACATGAAGAGTGCAGAAAGAGGGGTCGCTCAAAGTGTGCACAAATTTACATTTACAAAGGTAAGGGACACATGCAAATATAGACAGGTCATAGAATATTTGGAAAATTTTTAGTTCTAATACGTTTTAGTTTAAAAATGGCGTTTTAGCATGAAAACGATCCTCGTCCACACTGGCGTTTTACCTAGCGTTTCTGAACAACTCTCTGTCCAAACTACACTGCTGAAAACGCCCATCACGTGACCACACACACACACTCTGCCATGCACTACAGAGATGAGAGTTGTACACGTCAGACTGCTCATCAAGAATCTACCGCTGGATCTAATCTCACTATATTTGTTAAACATGATATTTAATTCATCTTGTCTATATTTAACACATATTTCCCGATTTAGGTTTTTTGAATCTATTACTTGTTCTCAGGTAATGTGTTTTGGCTGAGCGCAAAGACAAGTTAATGTATTAATTAATGTAACCACGTACACTGATTCTGCTATCATAATGTATAAACTTATTGTATGTTATACTTTTATAATGGCCCTTATTAATTATTAAAACTGATATTCAGCAAAAGCGAGTATTTTTCACTGAAAATTAATGGAGGCATTTATGTTATAGGCTCTGTTTTGTTAAAAATATGCATACAGTGAAGATGACGGTCAAATAAATATGGAGCTACATGATGTATTGACATTTTTGGTGTCTGTTAAGTTGCTAATATCAAAATGAAAACAAGCATTTCCTTATATCATGTTTACATTTTATTGTTAAGACAGTGAAACAGCATAGTAGGGTGATTCCATTTGCTTTCATTTATTTTCTATAATGTATAAACTTATTGTACGTTATACTTTTATAATGGCCATTATTGATTTTTAAAACTGATATTCAGCAAAAGAGACAGGGTATATTTCGTAGTTTCAATGAAAATAAAAGATGGCTGTATGTTATAGGCTCCGTTTTGTTATAAATATGCATACAGTGAAGATGATGATCATATAGATATGGAGCTACACGACGCCTCAACATTTCTGGTGTCTGCTAAGTTGCTAATATCAAAATGAAAATAGGCAGTTCCTTGTATCATGTTTTCACTTTATTGTTAAGAAAGTGAAAGCGTATCCAGTGTGATGTGAATGAGGTTATGAAGTACACTGTTCCCTTTGAAGATGTACCCGACGTGTCCTTGAGAGTTTGTTTTCCATATCAAACTTGCGAAGTCTGAACTTACAAGGAGAGGATGCAGGACTCAACTGTGTTTAGGCTTCTTAATATTAAGGGGAAAAAACCCAATCAAATTAGTCTGCAGCCACGCCACAGTTTTAAGATGTCTCTGTTTTCTCCCATCCACACTGAGACGGAGCAGCAGCTTTTTGCAATGAAAACGTCCTTTTTCAGCATTTTCAAAAAAAAGTGTTTTTAGAGCTCGAAAACTCAGGCATAGTGTGGATGGATGGCGTGACCGTAGCAAAACTTATGCTTTTAAAACTAAAACATATTCGTGTAAATGGGGCCTTAAAGTCTATTTCAGGGGCCTGTACCGTGAAGCTGGATATACGCTGGGTAGCCGGTTTCAGTTTTGATTGCACTAATATTGGGTTTTTAGGTAACATGAAGGCAGCTCAACTTTAATCACTCTTTGTTGCTGTGGTATTAGGGAGCAGCTGAGCTACCTTCATGGTGCCTAAAATCAAAAATTGGTGCAATCTAAACTGAAACATAACTGGCTGGCTATAGCTAATCTGGCTTTGTGGTACTGGTCCCGGTAGGGCTGGGCGATTCAATCGATTTCATCTATTAACTCAAGTTTAAAGTTTACATCGATTTGTCTGAATGAAAATCGGTTATCACTCTCGCTAGTTCACTAGACTAATCTTCCAGATGCAGCGACCCGACTCCAATAAAAGCAATAAAATGCAACCCACTAGCCTAATGTGAGTAATTTATATGAATTGATATAACACTAAATAAAAATTAATAAACCTCTGAATGCATGTTCATTGAAAATAAACAAATAAAATAAATCATCTTGAAAAAGGTCCCCTTTTTAACAATCATTGAGTTTACTTTCACTGTAAATGTATAAAATGGTTTAATTGTTATTATTATAAAAGTCTTGCAATTATAAATAGATTTTGATGACAGCTTTTTTTTGTTCACATTTTTATCCTATAATTAATTATAATTATGATAAGGTTTTATAGGTTAATAACCTTCAACTTCAAGCATTATTTTTTTTTTTGATGGTGGAAAAAATCAATTTTAAATCAAAAATTAAAAATTAAATCCATTTAAATATTCAAATCCCTTTTTTTTCCCCCAGACATTGAAATTTAAATTTTGTCTCGTCAAGTCATGGGATATTAGGGACTTTTGTTTGTCATTTTTAATTTCAATTTATGAATTTTTCAAATTTTAAATATAATTGTAATTTTTTTCTAAACTGTTTTTTTTTTTTGTCATTTCACACATTAAAAATGTTATTATTGTTATGGTTAGGCTATTTTTCCATGCCATTTTATTCCTTTCCCATCTTGTCAAATGGCAGTCATTTAAGGCTCTGTTTACACTAATATGTTTTTGTTACGCCTTCCATCCAAACTCCCCTGGAGTATTCGACCAAAAAGAAACATTTTGGAAATGCTGAAGAGGCCATTTTCATTTTAAAACGCTGTTGCACCGTCTCAGTGTTTCAGAGACATCTTTGATATGGAAAACTCCCAAGGACACTTTGGGCAAATCTTCAAAGGGAACATGTACTTTCTAACCTCATTCACATCACCCTACTACGTTGTTTCATTGTCTTAACAATGAAATAAAAACATGATATTAGGAACTGCTTGTTTTCATTTTGATATTAGCAACTTAACAGACACCAAAAATGTTAGGACATCGTGTAGCTCCATATTTATATGACCGTCATCTTCACTGTATGCACATTTATAACAAAATGGAGCCTATAACATAACTGCCTCCTTTCATTTTCTGTGAAACGTACTCTCTTTTGCTGAATATCAGGTTCAATAATCAAGGGCCATTATAAAAGTATAACGTACAATAAGTTTATACATTATAGGAAATAAATGCAAGCAAGCAAGCAGTCAAATGTGTAGGCTACATGGTTACATAAATTAATATATTAACTTATATTTGCACTCAGCCAAAGCACGTTACCTGACAACAAGTAATAGATTTAAAAAAACAACGTCTGGGAATATGTTGGTAGCTGTACACAAGATTAATTAAATATCACGTTTAACAAATATAGTGAGATTAGATCCAGCGGTAGATTCTTGATGAACCGTCCGACGTGCACAGCTCTCACCTGGGGTTCTGTTCTCAAAGCACCTGCTGACTGCCTGGAGCTCAGACGCGCGCATACGCTGCAGCGCATGTCAGAGTGTGTGTGGGGTCATGTGATGTGCATTTTCAGTGGTATAGTGTGGGTTGAGAGCTGTTCATAAGTGCTGGGTGAAACGCCAGTGTGGATGTGGATTGTTTCCATTCTAAAACGCCGATTTAAAACTAAATCGTATTAGTGTAAACGAGACCCAAGACAAATACAGTCACCAAGCTGTACCTGTTAACAAGACAAACATGTCAGGAGATTCAAGAGCTTTAGCTACAGAATCAAAGACTGGGTGTTGGGCTTTGTTCTCTTGTTTCTTTTCAAAATATGAGATAAATATAATGACTAAATTCTAATGAAAATTATATTCAAGCTCAAACTGTTGTAATATCATGCAAAGCAGCACCCCATTTTTCTGTTTATTGTATGATATGGAAAAGTCAAGGAACTTTACCTGTTGGCCAAGATTGGGAAACCTTTATAGAGTATAATAATGGCAACTTTTCCATGGTTCTGTTTGATTAACCATTCCATTCTGTGCCAATCTGGTTCAGCCAGCACATATATATTTTTATTTTCTTCTCTTTTGCTGAAAAGGAATCTCTTTGGAATGTAATACAAATGTGTCAGTCATTGCCTTGGTGATGTAAGTGTAATGCAAACAGCAATATGGACATTCATCAGATATTTCTCTTTTTGAGTACCTTTTTATCTGATATTTGTTTTTAAAATGGTTCAGCACAATAGAGGAAATAACACACCAAACCTATTTATGCTCAAGTTAATTTTTTATGACTTATTTTTTCAGTCTAGGTGGCAAATTTGAAAGCGTTCTAACACTTTATGAAATGAATTGTTTTTCATTTGTGCAGATTTTTGGACCACAAACCTCTCAGCAGGAGGTTTATGATCACACCATACGGGAGATGGTGCGAGATGTTCTGCGTGGAGAAAACCGCCTCCTCTATACTTACGGTGTGACTAACTCTGGCAAAACCTACACCATACAAGGTAAGATGACTGCTTATTGTTTCTCTGGAATTTGATGCATTTATATTTCTGTAAGGTTGCATGGGTTTGTGGTAAGAGTATTGGTGTTGCTGTGATTGAACAGGGGCAGGTGCTGAGGCAGGTCTTCTGCCAAGGGCTTTAGTCTCTGTGTTCCTGAAGCTGTCTGGTCGGCTGTACACTGCCATGGACCTCAAGCCTGTTCTTAGCCAAGAAGTGCGTAAGCTAGATGTTGGTGAGGTCCGTGCTGAGGAAATGCGTCGTGATGCTTTGCTAAAAGAGGTAAAGAGAAGAAAGGCACAATTAGAATGCGTTGACATGTCATTTTCACTGATGCTTATATTGACAATGCTCTACAAACCTGTCTTAACACATTGGCAGCCATTAACTAGTAGTTTTAACATACCTATTTAATTATTACACGTTATGTACTTTAAATCAAGTCATCTCTTTACACATTGCAGATTTTTACAAAGGTACATTCATAATATATATAATTTGAAAGCACAATTTAAACTTAAAACTAAATCAATTTCATTCAAGCCATTAGATTTAAAACATGTCAGCCATTTATGAACATGTCATGTCAGATTAAATAGAACTGAGTAACTAATAATATCAAGAATCACTACCAGCTTCTAATTCTCTACTATAATACTAGTAATAGTGCTTCAGGTCTTTTTGTTTTGTTTAATTATTTTCACAATCTCTAATTGCTGCCCTTTTGCTTCAGGATGAAAGCACAGTTGGACATCAGTCTAGGCTGCGTGCAGGCTTGTCCTGGGACAGTGGCATAAGTGGACTCTCAGCAACCAGTCACATAGCAACACAGCTGGAAGGTGAGAACATTTCTGACGTTAAACACTAAGCTACATTATTTAGAAATTAAGAATAATTAAAAGCAATTAAAGTTTAAGTGCTCACCCTTGACTTGTTACAAACCAGTTTGTCAAATCAAATCAAAATTTTTATTGATAACAAATGTGAACTGAACTTGCCCTAAACTGCCCACTGATCGTACAAGTAATTATAACAAAAAGTTTTACATTGCTACTCGCTATAAAATTAGCTAGCTACAGGTTTTTTCCTGCATAGAGAATTACGAGGTGGCCCCCTCTATCAAATTTGGCAGACAGTCAAGGCTACCGACACAATCCACAAGTGATGCTCAAGCATTGGTCAGGTATTTAATTCTGTTTAATGTTAGCATTTGTTTTGTAAGATTATAAGTATATGCAAAATATGCTTGTTATAAGTAGCAAAAAAAATAAGGATTGGGATACTACCATTTTTATGAAAAACCCTGTAGATCTAATTAATTCATATTTTGGTTTTGGGGTTTTTGTTTTCAACGTGGTTTTGGATGTAATATGTGAATAGCCTAATGAAGGGTTATCCTGAGAGATACAGTATAAGCACTGATCTATACTAGATAAGTGATTACAAGCCACATGGAATGGTTACAACTAATAACATGCAATTTAAACACATTTTTTTGCAAACTACGCAAAACGAGGCATCGTTATGATCATGTTATGATCCGGAGGAAGAAGAAACTGGTCCATGTGAAGTGCAACAGCATAGGTTATTGTGTCAATAAGCAGAAAACTGACAGTAACACACATAGCACTAGCTTGGCTATACTGTGGTATTGTTGTGAAATAGTAAAACCTGTAATGAGCTGATTTTGTGGCTGTGTTTTGATGAGATTAACTTTGGAAAAAAACACGTTCACACAGGGCATTTGAATGGGGAAAAACGAGAACATCAAGGGCAAACTCCCGTCCTTCTCACTTTCCTTTTCAGCACAATTTTTTATTTTTTTTATTTTATTGCTTAAACGATCGACCTCAACCTGAAAACTACTGACCTAAGCACAGCCGCGCGCAGCAGGAATGTTAACTCATGAGAATAAGCCGTTCTCCGCATTGATTGGCTGAGAAAATGTGACCTAAGATGGCATAGAAAAAGTCTAACTCCACCTTCTCCAGTAGACAAAAAGTGCAGCTAGATCAATAAGTATTGAAGCCCTAAGATAACAATGAAATTCTCTTAAAAGGCCATCAAGCTAAAGATCCGAACTCAACTCATTCATTTATTCAACTCTGCGTCTACTATTTAGTTTTAAACATGGTGCACTTTCAGATTTAAACCTCAGCTGGGGTTGTTGCTAGAGTTAATGAGAATTATTTGT
Source organism: Danio tinwini (assembly GCA_903798205.1). Lineage (NCBI taxonomy): Eukaryota > Metazoa > Chordata > Actinopteri > Cypriniformes > Danionidae > Danio > Danio tinwini. The sequence goes on from CAIGQZ010001206.1 coordinate 8,995,859, forward strand.
AATTTATAAAATTTCCGATTTATTGTATTTTATTAACGTCTACCCCCACCCCAACCCTAAACCCAACCGTCACAGAAATGTAAAAACAGTAGTTGTGCAGAGTATTATTTATCTTATCTATTAAATTACCCAATTAATTGTATTTTTTAACCCCCAACCCTAGACCCAACCTTCACAGTACTGTAAAAATATTAATTATTGTTATACAGTGTCATAACAAAATGCTGCTATATTAATGTGCATATCGCACTTCCGGGTGGCCGCATATCCGATCTAGACTTTACCCTCAGGGGCTGTATGTTTTCATTCACTTAATGCTGTATTACACACTGCATGGAAGCTCATTTTCAAAAACCCATAATAGGGGCTCTTTAAAGTCAGTGTAGCATATTTGTAGTATATTTGGTAAGGTAAATAGCCGCTAACAAAATGTGAAATGTAGCTAATAAGCGTGCTAATCTGGAACCATTATTTAGCATCTAAACTTTATTTAATTTTTTTAATTAATGATGTATTATTGTTACGTTTTATGTTTAACATTTTAGATCATGGAATGTGACATTCTGCTGAGATTGCGATTGCGAATGTTGGGATTGAGCTACATGTTGAAGCTCATCCAAAAATATAACTAAAGGTGTCATTGTTAAAACAATTAGCTAATATACAGAAAATGTGACCTCAAATGTCTTCATTCTTACACACTTAATTCTACTTCAGATTCAGATGGTGTTTGTCTGGAGGCCAATGGTCTGTGTCTCAGTGGTGGGGAGGATCTTGAAGAAGGGGTGCAGTTCTCAGTGTGGGTCTCATTTTATGAGATCTACAATGAATTTCTTTACGATCTCCTGGACGCTCCACCTTCCCTTCAATCCCGCAAGAGAGTCACACTGCGCCTCAGTGATGACAAACATGGAAACCCTTATGTAAAGGGTAAGAGTCACAAAGAGCACAACATATTATTATTATTATTACTATTATTATTATAGGTTACTGATTTAAATGTACACTTATTTTTTATTATATTGTATAATTCATGTGCTTCCTTTAGATTTGACCTGGATTCAAGTACACAGTGCAGAAGAAGCCTGGAAAGTGCTCAAGGTTGGACAACGCAATCAAAGTTTTGCCAGTACTCACCTAAACCACAATTCCAGCCGCAGGTACCTACTGAACTTCATCATAGAAGCTTGTCATTATAAAGACATGGCAGAAAAATTTGTTGATTTCAGATGTGTTTTCTGAATAGATGTTATTGAGCTTACCTTTTACATGGAATGCATGGAAAACTTTTGCTGCATCCCAATTTGCTTATGCTACATCCTAAAAATAAGTACTTTTTGTGGGAAAAAAGCATGTACTTTTCAGTGTTTAACAGTAGAATATGCAAGCTTTTGGACATATATCTATTAATGGAAAAAAAGATTTCAGCACAAACAAACTGCACTAACTTGGAGAGATTTGGATGGCATGGGTTGGGAGGATTTTTTCTGTGCACAAATCGAGCACAGTCAAATGACGTCAGTTTTGTCCAACTTAGAATAAATAGGTTGAAGAGTGATGTCACTCTTGAAAACATTTTGGTTCTATCTTAAGAAGGGGAAAAATACAGTTTGTTTAAATGGCACAAACTCAATATGCCTTTGTGTCCACACCCATAAACGTTCTCTTAGATCTTGTAAAAATGTACTCCAATATCCTATACACAAAAATGAACACACACACTCTATGACTCAATATTCATTCAAGTTAACCTCCAGAATAACTGCTTTCAAACATGATTTTAAATAAGATTAAGTAGGCTAATGCAAAACCAAAGCACCACACATGTCAAAAACATTTTTTTATTAGCATTTCTAAAACATTACCTGTTACAAGAAACCACATGCTGCATGACACACACACACACACACTAAACTATTAACACACAAAGAGTTTAACTGGTAACGCACGGTTTATGTAAATGCACTGCTTTCCAAATATATTATGCAATTCATAACTTTCTCTGATTTTTCTAATTATTCGATGCAAATGACAGGGAGTGGGAGTATAAATTTTACATTTCAGGTTTTTAAAAAAATAAAAATAACTAAAATGCAGTGTTACAAATTATGCACAACAGAGTTTGAAAGCATTTTATAAGTTGTGAAGAACTAAAAATGGTTTTGTTGAATTTGCAGCATTAAGTCATATTTACTAAAATCAAAAGCCATTTTAAACAAAAACATCCTAACAGGGCCCCTTATTTGATATCACCTCCACAATTTTTGCGTCCAACTGAACTGAACTGAATTGAACTTGTACGTTTTTGCATAGTTTTTGCTTGAATGTCTCTGCATTGTATGTTTTGATTAGGGATGCATCAATATGGATTTTTTTATAAGATTTAGAGGCCAATATACTATAGCCAATAAATATAAATATTTCAAAATGTTATATTTTTATACAGTGAACAACTGATTTTATTTTTAAAACTTTTTAAAAGTTTGAACTGGTCATATAAGCTAAATAGCCTACTTTGAGCAAATAAAGCGATAATTTCAAACTTGCAAGGTGATTATATAAACCTATATTCATGATTTTACATAAATCAGCATGGCAAAAATTAATTATTTCCTTTTCTTCACATAGCAAATTAACATGCAGCTTGACTTTTGTATAAAAATGATTGGTTAAAAAAAAAATGGGATTCACTAACAAACAAGTTAAATATATTTTTAGTAAAATGAACTAATAACTGAAACCAGCTCAGGTGTTCTTGAATAAAATGTGTTACAGTAATGTACACATGTACAAATATGTAATGTCCAATAAAGCATTTTTAGAGGTGTTTTGACAATTCAGAGCCACCAAACAAGTGAAAAGCTAAATACAGATAGTATTACTTTAAAAAATGTGGCCCATTTGGTGTTTTAAAACACATGTCGCTGCCTCTTGTCAATCAGCCAACACTTTTATGTTTGTTTTTGCTGTCAATTGCAGGAAAAATGATCAATGAAATGTTTATGATAAACCGTTTATGAAATGTTTATGATAAAGTTTAAAACTTATACTGTAGGCATGGTGTGATGTGCGACGTCAGATTTGACCTCAAGTCAGATTTTGATACACCTGGACCACCTGGATTTTAATCACCTGAGTATTGAGCACAGTGACTATGACAGTCACAGTGCATACTATAAAGACAGAATGTGGCGGAGAGTTGAGAACCCCTATGCTGGATTCAGTGACTGGCGCCCCTTTCCCTTGCTGCTGTGAAGGCTCTGACGGCTCTCTAGCCACTATGTGTGTGCGTGGTAATAGCCATCACGAGCGCTCGTTATAACCATTATAAATATGCTGATCAAACTAAATACAATCTTACATTAACAACACATGGCAAGCAACGCGTTGAAAATAACCAGGGCTTGAAATTACCCTTTTTTCTTGGTAGCACCGGTGCTCCTAACTTCAAAAATGTAGGCGCACCAGACAAAATTTAGTTGCACCCACCAAAAATTATGAGCACCGTTACAACACGTTTTATATTAAAAGATTCTATTATATATTAACACTCCAATCACAACTAACAAATAAACAAACTACATGCACTCAATGGCCCTGCACGAATTAACAATAATAACTGTGCTGTTCTCACGGGTGGTGTCTGATATTGAACAGATGATATTGACATATAACTTAATTTTTGCATGCGTCATCTTAATAGCAATAATGGTCTTTTCATGAGCTGCAATATTAGTTTCATCTCAGTGAATGCATGCTCTTTAGCGATGGTGAATGCAGTGTCAGTCGCACGACTGACAGCATCGTGACGATTAAATGGATTAAATAACGTTAGAACATCTCATGCTTCAAATGTTTACATTTATTGGCAGACACTGTTACCTGAAAACTCTGTCCCACCGGCTTTACGGTGAATGATTTAGTCATTTTCATAGTGGACTGTAAACACTGGAAGTCTTTTATCCACTCTTCGAAAAGTGTAAGTGCTGGATTGATATTCATTACATGATCACTAATCAGATCTGCCATTATTTGTAACTTTAGGTGGTTTCTAAAGCTAAATCTGCCAGTGTTTTCATTTTCTCAGATCCACATTTTCGCGACTTTAGCTCCCTGTCATCGGAACTGAGTGATTGACAGCTGTTATTAACCAATCCATTTGCATTCTGTTCTAGCCCAGTGGGCCAATAAGAAGAGCTTGAAGGCGGGGCAAGCATTTCTGGCTTTGTTTACTGCAGCAAGTTGACATGTCAACTGTTTTAAACCATTCCTGAGTGCTGCGTTTGGTGTTTTTAGGTGCAAAGATGCTTAATGCATGAATGCCCCCTAATTCTGCGCATGTGGTGAACATTTTGCTGTGAAAACTGATTAATTTTATGCACTCGCACAAAAGCTCCCAAATATATTTTGAGGTCGCATAGATAACATTTCGGGCGCATATGCGACCAAAACGGTCGCAATTTCGAGCCCTGATAACTAGGGCTGTGCAAAAATATCGATACATAAAAGAAATTATCACGACAGATGTAGATGTCGCTAACTCGCGATCAACAAAACGCCATGAAGTAAGCGTGAGTGAGCATGGCGGAAAATATAAAGGTGCCTTCAGCTTTTGGAGCTGACATGTTGCTGCACTTTGGTTTTAACGCTATACCAGGGAGTACTGAATTAGACAAAAAAAAGCCATTTGTAAGCTTTGCAATATATATAGTTCTCTGTTCAGTCACACTGTGCAGTTCTAATAAATTGGAATGGATGGCAAATGAATTGGAATTTTATTTGTCTGCCGACATTGTCAAGTGGTCAATATAATGTGACGCATACTAATACAAACTATTGCAGTATATCACAATATTTATTGTATCGCAATATAATGTGATATGTATTATATCGCGAGGCCCTTGCCAATACACAGCCCTACTGATACCAAATAATCATATTCAATTATGACGAGTATTCAACCCAACGAGTTGTTTAGCATGTGTGCATCACTGCTATTATGTTTAAATGTAATATTTTTCCTGAGGCGATTTAAACCAAAATACACAATGACACACTATCAAACATAACTACAATAATAAAGAATATGATTACTTACTGAGTTATTAGCACACAGCTATACCACACAAAGAAATCACAAACTTTGAAGGATGAACAATGTGAGGAAAGCTCTGTTATAGTGCACTGGACAAGTCTGAACAAGTTCGACCCACGCATGCGCGAGGCAGGCCTAATTTTGACATCAGACCGATAACCATAACATTAAAAATAGCATTTATCAGCCGATAACAATATGGTTGCCGATATATTGTGCATCCCTAGTTTTGATGCTAACTGCCTCCCATCCTCATGGATCTTTTGCTTGAGGATGCTGAAAAGGATCTCAACAGGGTTGAGGTCTGGGTAGGATGATGGTGGGATATTAAATTATTATTTTTTTTTTTATAAATTCACAGGAGGGCTAATAGTTTTAACTTCAACTTAACTTCACACACACACACACACACACACACACACACACACACACACACACACACACACACACACAAATATGGAATGAAAGCTTTGAAAGTCTTTTTTTTTCTGCAGAGTACTTATTCCAGGGTTCCCACGCTCCTTGAAAGTACTTAAAAGTACTTGAGTTTAGGCATATAGATTCAAGGCCTAGGAAGTACTTAAAAACAAACACAGGTCCTTGAAAATGCTTGAATTAAATTTGTTTATGGTTTTGTACTTGATTATCAATAACAAAAGAAAAAACTGAGAAAGTCTTAAATTTAAATCTTGTACAATAACGCTGACAAATAATGAACATTTTATCTATTTCAGAAACCACATTTGAATATCATCAGTATTAAATTGAGCATGCCTTTTTTTTTTTTTTTTTACTTTTTTGTAAATATTAAGTGCAAGTGAAATGAACTACAGAAAGGACTTTTATGGCACTACATACAAAAATGGTGCCTTGAAGTTCTTGAAAGTCTTTAAATCTGCTGTTCATGAAAGCGTGGGAACCCTGTTATTCATAAATCTCTGAACCTGACAGGACAACAGGGAGATGACAAAAGACCAGCTGTTGCTTTGAACTGGACTGACTGAATATCTACTAGTCATATCTATTAACAAGTAAACATTACAGCAAAGTAAAAGCATTCTAAATCTGTTGAAGCGCATCGATCTGAAGAGGGTTGGGTTTACAGCTTAATTTTATTAGGGATATATATACAATTGACAAACATACCAAATGCTATTTATTTATTTATTTATTCATTAACAGCCTTCATCCTATCCTTTAATAAAACAGATTTTCAAAAAGGTGAAATATGAATTAGTTTTAGTTAAATATGTTAAACATCTACCATTTAATTTAGGACAGAGAAAGACAAAGCTCATGAATGATGAGTCATGACTGTTAAAGAAGAGTGGACCAGGCCTTTCGTTCATTCTTTGCCTACTCTTTCTTATTAAGTATGCATTATGAACTGTGTCATATTGCTGGCAAAACAAAAAAAAAGTAGGCAGTGAACATTCAACACTCTTTACCTAATAAAATAAACACAAAAAGGCAATTGCTGTACAAACAGAAACAAAACCACAACATAAGTATCCTAGGACTCCTTTTACCCAACTGGAGCTTCTCAGTGAGACTTAAGAGCAGTGTGGCGTTCAGGTGACACTTGTTGACACTCACACTACCCACTGCTGTATTTTAAATATAAGAAATGCTGAAAACCAGAACACACGCAATACTAAATAGCCTGTGAATTTTGTACAGCATTTATAAAACAGGGCACATAAACATGCAGTCACTTATTAAAAAATTCTCCTCTCACAGATCCATTGAAATTTCCAATTGCATGGATAATCAGCCCATCCTGATAAAACAGTTAGAACACAGTCTTCATCTCCCACATAGCTGTTAGGTTCTTGAGGACCCCAGAAACTGAAAATACAGACCAGCATTAGGTGTTCAGGGCTGCTTTAAAAATAAAATAAAATTTCAAAGAAGTAATTTCTCACGTAAAGGTTGGTATGTTGCCATCAACCCATTTCCAGTTTCCCTCTACATCACTGTCAGTCAGACCAATCCAGACTTCAGCACCAGCAGACGTTTTCTTAGCAAAATCCTAAAATATTACAATAACAAGTAAATGCCTTAAAGAAGTGTTTTCCATATAACCTAGTTACAAAGCTTGTTCCACTCACTTGCTCCTCTCTATTGTTTACGATGATCAGATCCGCTTTTCTCTCTGTACAGTATCTTCTGCTCTCAGCCCAGGTTGTCTTCTTCGAGGAAATGAAGTAAAGACTGTACTGATAGTATATCCATTCATCTGTTACCACAACCAGTTTAAGATTTAGGAATATTCTCCTATACGCGCAATGCAACACAATTTTCTTATTTTTGGGGGGCTGTTTTCAGACACAGGTTTGAAATAGGATTCATTTTCATGTTTTGCACCACAATGTTTAAAAAGCAAATGCATTTGCACCAATTTGTGCACTCATGGGTGTGCTGGTTGAAACGCATTGTTGGCACATTGCTATTTTGAAGCAACTGAAATAGACCACACTACTGACCAACTAAAAGCTGGTCTAAAGTCAGTGGTGCAGAGTTTTTATTATTTAATGAATAGTTAGGTATGTGCCTATGACAATCCAAAACATGTATCCCCATTGCTTAATACACACAAGGATGTACAGCAAAACACAAATATCTTTAAATGTAAAAAAAAAATATGGATTCAAATGTTAAACAATTATTATTATTTTCTACATAAATATAAAAAAAACACTACCTCCTCTCTTGCCTTCACCTCAGCGGCTTTGGAATCTAACTCTGTTGTAGGCAGTTTATTTATAACTATTTGCTTAAATTATAAAACAAATATGAATATGCATACTAACACTAATGATAACATTAAGCAAATAGTTATGAATAAACCACTTCAACAAAAATTTTTTTGTTTAGATTTGTCCACATGTCGGGTTTTGGAAACGTATGTATCACCAAAAGAGGCACAGGAATAGAAAGTGTTTTTTGGATATGTTCTGTAGATGGTTTTAACCTCGTGGAGCTGGTCATTAAATGTTTTTCAGCTAATAAAGCTTTTTGTTTTTCTACTTGCAAAGTCTGCCATGTAAATAACAAATGCACCATGGAGTGATGCAAATGACTCTTAAAGGGAATGGGAAATGAGACTCTGATTGGTTTATTGCACGTTATGTCCCCAAAAAGAACAACTATAACTCATTAAGAGAATAAGGACAACACTTTTAGACCATACGGCGATACACGTTTTTTCCCATCTTTAAAATTGCAGAAGTGGATTCGCACAGGCTTTTAGTGTTCTTGCGCCATCTGCTTTAGACTTTGTGCTTAGATCGTTAAAATAGACCATCGTATTTATGTACACTTCGCTCTTATTTAAATTATCAATTGATAGCTTATACAATTAGACACCTTTTTGGTGGCCTCTGTTCATTTAGAACATAAATTTCACATGACACTTGTAGCTTATTTTATTTTAACCAAACCTGCCAATTATGAGCGTGCTCATCATTTAAATGTGCTTCATACTTACCCGTTTGATGAAGACTTTTTAATAGTTCATTTTTCTCCTGATTCAAAAGGTCTCTTTGTTTAGTCAGTTCATTGTTATTTGATGACAGTCGATCTCTGTCTTGAGTCAATTGCATGTTCTTGTTTTTTAGCTGGTCTCTTTCTTTTGCAAGATCAGCATTTGTGGTTTTTAGCTGGTTTCTCTCTTTTACAAGATCCATATTCATAGTTTTTAGCTGGTCTCTCTCTTTTGTTAGATTAGTATGTTTGATCATTAAATGGGTTTTTTCTTCTGTGAGGTTGTTAGTCTTGATTAGTAGCTCATCTCTCTCGTGTGTAGTTTGTGTCGTTTTTATTCATGAGCACGGTCAACGCTATGGCTGCAGTCAGCAGAAGAATACACAGCAGCACCAAACACAATAGAGCACCAAACATACTGGAGCGTCTGATACTCACTGAATCACTTTCTGAGAATGAGAGAAATTAAGACAATTACAACCTCAAATCAGAAAAAGTTGTGACAGTATGAAAAACGCAAATAAAAAAAGGGAAGAATGGGACAAAATTGGACATGAAACACTTCATCAGTTGGTATCCTCAGTCCCTAAACATCTTTTAAGTGTTGTGAAAAGGAATACTAACATTGCAAAGTGGTAAATGCTTTACTGCTCCAACTTTTTTTGTGTGTATGTGTGTGTAACCAAAATTGCAATACTTGTTTATTTTGAAATCAAAACAATAAAATCATGAGGAACACAACATAATGTTTGTTGTATTGTCTGCAATGAAATACAAGTCAAATTTAAATGTAAACTTGTTTTTTTTAATTTGCGTTTTCTATACTGTCCCAACTTTTTCTCAATTGAGGTTGTGATAAAAATGTATATTTAGAAATAAATAAATTATTAAATAAATAAATTTATTTTGGCTATAAAGAATACAAAATAAAAAATATGTTGGCTATTGTTATAATAAAAAGAGTCTCAGTACCTGTGTGTTTAGGTGTTTGCTTTTTCTTGGTGCCCGAGTTCTCTGTTTTGGTCCTGACATCAGGACTGTTTATAGGACCTGTATTGATGTAGATATTCTCCTCTCCCTCTTCTGTGTCCATCCCATGAGTCTCGAGAATATCCAGGTTGCCGTAATAAGACATATTTTATCTGCTGGAGTTACATGTGAGATTAAAACAACTACAGCCTTTTATACTTCTCCTTTTAGAAAGCACCACTTGTGGTTAAGAATGTGATGTCTTACTATATTTTTAAAAAAAGAAGAACTTAAAATGAATTCTTGTAACCATTTGCTGTAGTTCATTATGAAATGCTGTTCTGCACTGTAAAACTATGAAACTGTGCTGCACTACAGGTACAATCTGTGTAAAACACATTCATTAGCTGAAAAATATTGTGAAGATCCATGTCATAATTATATTTATACTTCAGTCTAACACCCTTAACAAAGAAAAGTACACAGTTCTGCTTAGTAGTGCCATAAGCAGAACTGTGAAAACATACTTGTTGAAGATGTCAGACTCAAGTATAAAAAAATTAGGTATGAGCATTGCAATAGTGATATTTTTTGCGATAAAACATTTGCAGAGAGAAAATCAATTTTTATTATCTTTAAGGTAATTTTCTGATCGAATAAAAAAATAAAAACTGTCTGTGTTTAGACTCTATGAATTAATGAAAACCTAGGCAGATATTCTGACTCTTATTGGCTGTTTTCATTTCATCTCTCTACTCCTGTTATTCAGCTCTAGGTTTACCTTCTAGCCAATAGCAGAACAGAAAATTTGAACCTAAATATGGTCTGATAAATCCTAATCTTAAGTTTAATGTCCTGCCAAAATAACTTAAAGTAGGCGGTAGGTTGATCATCTGCATTTGCATTGCATTGTAAAGAATAATAGTTTGTCCTGCACATTGCATATTACGAAAATGTCCTGTGTTTCTGTTCTATTAAGAAAATGTACATGGGATCTTGCCTTTTATGTCAGCCCTTTATTCTTTTATAGAGTAGTTTATTTCATGTTGACAGCTGTCTAAAATGTGGAGCAGATGATTTTCTTTTATTTAAATTACATGTAAATTATTGCAATGTGTTGTTTTTTGGAAGGTACCAAAGAACATATATGATCTGACAGACAAAATTTTTTTAAATGCAAATATTTATTGCACCGATTAATATCCAATCAAAGAACATTTCACTCTCAACTCATACCAGAGTGCCGAAAACAGGATTGTTTTGAATGTAATGGAATTTCTACCATTGAAAAATCTCACTGATAGAGCGTGGGTGTAGGCTGCCAGTTGGTTTGTGAGGTAAAAATTACAATGTGGCAAAACAAACTGTTTACTACATTTCTTTTACTAAGATGGTTTAATGATCCTCTCCATTTAAGTCTAGTGCAGACTGTTATGCATATATTAGGGACAAATAGGTTTTAAAAATACTAATTGTTTTTTTTTTAGAATTTAATATATGAAGTATATGTATGCATGTATGTATTGATATATACATAAATATGTATTAAGCTGTTTTTTTATACACTAATATATGGGATAATGGAATAGTTTGGGCTGGGTATTACTAAAGTCCCTTTAAGGCAAGTAATTTTACTCGGCAGCCATATTTGAAACGCCTATTGTGCAGTATGCTCAGGCATCAAATTTGCTTGCCCAGCTTACGATGAAATTTCACATTAGAAATTAGGTTTGCACGATATTGAAAAAATCTAACATTGCAATATTATTTTACTTTGCAATATATATTGTAATATGATTACAATTTCAATAGATTATTTAATATCTTTATTTGAAAAGAGTTTATAATGTTAAATCGATTGAAATGTTTTAGCAGTGGAAGTCCATCCATAAAATCTAATAAACAATTAATCTATATGCTTTTTGGGTCCCCCCCGGCACATTTTCCGTGTAGTCTGTACTATATGGGGTGCATTTCTGTATTGAGAATTTCCATGGACTTAATCATATTATTATTATTATTATTATAAACTATATTTGTGGCCTACAATCAATAATTGAATATCGTGGCAATTTTACAGTGTAAAAACCAAGCCGTTATGGGTGTAGTTTACGGATTGTACCGCATCACAAGCATGAGGTGATTGTGTGTAGATTGCAGGTTTGTTTTCATCAATCTGATGCAACTTTTATTATTTGCAAGAAAATGTAATTAAAAGTTTCAGATCAGTTAAACTCACTTTATAAAAAGACTAGTCTGTTTTATGTATTAAATAATGAAATAGATAACTAATTTCTTTTATTTCCGATTAGACCATGCACTTTATTCTGTTTTACAGTTTTAATATGTAAATATGCTTAAAAAAACATTCCTTTAACGAATGTTTTAGCACATCGAAAGTAATTAAATTTTGTGTCTTTTGATTAAAAACTTTATGCAAAGGATCAGGAATTGATTGTGCACGGGAAAAAAAAAATCATCCAACACATGCATTGCTCTCATGCCCCGTTTTCGAGGATAATTTTGCGTCTGAGTGCTGCTTTGAATGGAATAAAATTATTAAAAAGAGTACATTAAATACTATATACAAAAATAAAACATTCACAAAGGTGTATATGGAAAAACACCAATTTACAGGCACTGCTTTCGATTTTAAAAGAATGAAGCAAGCAAAAATTTGCAAAAGTAAAAGATTAAACATATCGGGACTGTTAAAAGAACATTCTACTTTATATATTCT
>CAIGQZ010001206.1:9008548-9076567 GCA_903798205.1 Danio tinwini
ATATATAGTTGCACGATTAATAAAAAAAAATCACAATCTCGTTTCGACCCCTAGATGATCTTTATCCAGCATTTATAAAATTTTTAAATTCATATATAATTTTTCTTTAAAAATTATAATTTTAATATAATTATATTGTACATAATATACAATAATTATATTGTATATAATATATACATATATAATTTTAAAATTTATATAATTGTAAAGTTCTGCCAATCATATTTTCAAGTTCAGACGAGAAGCAAAGGCGGTCGCACAAGTCTTCACATTGTTTTACATGCGTTGCTTAGCGAAATGGACACCGCCAAATGATGTTGAAGGAGTCACATACTGTATTTATTAGGTTTAATTCACCCAAAATTGTAATTTCTGTCTTTATGTAATGATGTATTCCCAGCCGCGAAATCACACGTGACGTGAGCTGTTGACCGCTGTTGCCACAGAGAGGGCGGGCACGTGACCTACTTAATGATAGACCCGCGCGCGTCTACTTCATTGAACAGAACCTGCATAGGCTATATATATATAGTAGGCAGCACAATTGCCTCACAGCAAGAAGGTCACTGGTTTCGAGCCACAAGTGCAAAAACATTTGGTAAAGGTGAATTGGGTAAGCATAATTGTCCGTAGTGAATGAGTGTACATGGATGTTTCCCAGTCATGGGTTGCAGCTGGAAGGGCATCCGCTGCGTAAAACATATGCTGGATAAGTTGCCTGTTCATTCTGCTGTGGTGACCCCAAATTAATAAAGAAAGAGAGAGAGATTATACAATATATACAAAGCTAAAATCGTTATTATTAATTGTGATCAACAATGTGAGCAAATAAATCGTGATTATCACTTTTTCTGTTATCGTGCAGCCCTACTATTTTCATCTCCATAAAATCTAATAAACAATCCATACATTTTTGGGGTTCCCCGACACATTTTCGTTGTAGTCTGCTATTTGCAGTGTGTTTCTGTATTTGCATGTGTTGTTTTTTTCATGCATAACTATCTATAAATACAATCAAGAAAAAGATACAATTGAAATTAAGTGACTTGGTGACCAAGTGATTTAATTGTTTTCAGAGTCTAACAGTATTCAAGTACAGTAACTGAATGATAAAAATAATTCAATAAAATTAATTGTAGTTTAGGTCACAAATAGTACAATTTCTTATACCTGAATGCTTATAAAATCATTATGGAATCACAGACATCAAAAACATGTGCGAATGATAAATTTCAATACAAACTCAACAATATCCTGTGATGTGACTATTGTGAATGATCACATTGCAATATCGATGCTGAAACGATATATTGTGCAGCCCTATTAGGAATCACCAAAATATCAAACAATAACTGTGTCTTTAGTTTAATTTCTAAACGTTCAAATCACTCAAAATCTGCAAATACTCACGTCTGGTCTGAGCCCCTCTGGCTGCAAATTGTCAGTCTATAGTGATCGATGATTGATTCCTGTACTAGAAGGCGGGGCTTCGTTTGCCACATTGACCGCCATATTACACTTTTCCCTGTTCACAACTTTACGAGTGACATGTCTTGTGTTTTCTTTGTGTATTTAGTATTTGATATTACATTGAAGATGATTGGTTATGTGTTTTCTTTCCCTCTGTAGTCATAGTATCTTTACCATTCGTGTTCTACATGTCAAGCCACAACTGGGACAGGTGACCAGAATCAGCGAGTGAGTCCTTTCACATTGCTGGTTGTTTTTCTGTAATTGCATAATTGGGATGCTTTGATTAATTGCTGTATTACACTGAATGTTTTGTAATTACTCTTATAATTTACTGTGCGTGTTGTTTTTTTTGTTTTTTTTTTCTTTCTTTTTTCTTCCCTCCCTTCAGACTCTCTGTGTGTGATTTGGCTGGGTCTGAGCGCTGTAAAGCCCAGCAGAATGGTGAGAGAATGAAGGAGGCAAACAACATCAACACCTCTTTGCTGACACTGGGCCGCTGTATCACTGCTCTGAGACACAATCAAACCAACAAGTGAGTGTTGCACTTTACGAAAGCATCATGATGATGCACTAGTCATCCAGCAGTTGTCTAATCGATTAGTGAGGTCACTACTGTCACTGCCGCAGGTCTCGACCACCAGTGGTTGTTCCATTCAGAGACAGCAAGTTAACCAGGGTCCTCCAGAGTTTCTTTTGTGGTCATGGGCGCTCTTGCATGGTGGTCAACATCAACCCTTGTGCCTCCACCTATGATGAGACACTCCAAGCACTCAAATTCTCTGCAATCGCCACACAGGTGAAAATACTCTTCGTTTTTCTACAAATATGTTTCAATTGCTTTCCATGACAGCTAACTATAGGGTTCGTACGAGTGCTGGAAATTCTTGAATCACAATCTTATGTCAAGACAATCTTATCATGACCTTTTACGTTTAGATAGTTAAAGAGTTTTACTCCTAGAAGGGGTTTAAAATCAGGGGCAGTGCAATTTAAGCAAAACTTTTCTGTTATACCGTACTTTTTTATTATTATAATATTTTTACGGCTATATTATTATTATTATATATTTTTTATTTAGTTCAAACATTTGAAAACGAATCGCTTGTATACCAGCTTTCAAGCATGCTATAGACCTGAACAGTGCAGTGGCTTACTTTTGTATCCAAAGAAAGATATCCAAAGATGCCTTTTCAAATTGTAAAGAAATTGTGCTTTTGAAATTAATAAAGACCAAGAAGTCACTAATTTATTTTAATTATTTAGCCTGACATGTCTACTGTTCCAAAATATTTTAAATGTTTCTTAAAATAAAACCTATTGTGTTTAATGGGGAGTAATAGCAGTTGGCAATAGGCAAGGTGAATTTATGTATATAGCACATTTCATACACAATGGTAATTCAAAGTGCTTTACATAAGCAAGAATAAAAGGAACAACAAAATAAAAATTATTAAAACTGATAAAACCGATTAAAATGTGTTAAAACGGATTATAGAAGAATAAAAAATTTAAAAAAAAAGCACAGAAAAGAGTAATAGCAAAAAATTTGAGTTTTTTTTATTCAGACATTTTAAAACCTTATTTTAGATCAGTAATCACAATATTGTGAAACCGTGGTATTTCTATCCAATTTCATACTGGTTATCATGCAATCAGGATCTTCAGGGTGTTGTGAATTTCGAAGAAAAGACAAAACCAGGAGAATTTTTAGGTATCTTCAAAACAGAATCCTTTAATAAGAACTCGGCTTCACTGTTCTCTAAACTACTAAAAAATCAAAACTACTTCAAAAATCTCTAAACTACTGCAGCCATGCACTCACTTAAAATATATTTACTTTGGCTCAGCCCGTGCTCAGGAAGGCAATGTTTCTTTCACCTGGGCTGCTATAGTTTTAAAAAACACATAACTTTTCAGTTAATTAAATGTCTCTGTTATTATGAAACTGAATTATATAAATTTATATTTCCACAAGGGTATCTGCAGGATCTTTAAAAGTCTTAATGTGTTATATTTCAAAAAACAAAATCCACTAAAATATATTGTCTTCCTTACAATAGCATTTGTTTTAAAGTTTTTTTTTTTTTTTTTTTTTTTTTTGAGTTTTTAACTTGGAAAAAAATCTTTAGTGTTTAGCATTGTGCAAGCCTGAAATTTCATTTATTATGATATTAAAATGGTCTTAAAGTCTCAAATTTGACTTGATAACCTGCAGAAACCTTTTACTGGCCCATGCCTAATGTATGTAAATATGTGGTTTGTCACTTGTAAAGTAAAATGCACCCGGAAAGTGCTTAAATTTGACTTGAAAAATGTGTCTCACTGAAACTACATCTGAACACAAATATATATATATATATTTTTTCAGCTGGTTCATGGCCCGTGCAGTAAGACTCGTGTGGCCTACATCCTGTCCCTGCTCCGCGAGCAGCCAGCTCATCCCAACGACACTACTTTACTAGAGGAGGATGAGGAGGAGAGTGATGAGGAAGGAGACATCACCATGTTTGATCCTGAGGTAAAGCCAGTTTATTTCAGATGTAGGACAGTTTAAATCACTCTTAATCCTCATTAATGATGGTATGTGGTTTCAGTATGTGTATATGGCCATATCAATTAGAGCCAGATTTAGACCCTGCGAATCATTCAGAACCTTAGGACGCACTGATAATGCAAGACGTGTCAGAGTGTTAACATTTATTGTAGATTTTTACTTGCCTAGTATTGTACTGCGAGTAATTCATAGAAAACCTTTCAGGCTGCTTTATGACACCGTAAACCCGGTCAGATCACACAATTTTCCTTGACAGTGTTGTGGGGATTCGAAAAGACATCGCAGAAAGTCTAGCATGTTTCATTTTTTTTTCTTCACGACGAGTTCTGTCACGTGGGTGATACTGCAATAGGAGCAAATCATTTTTCGGTTATCTTAGCAGGTGCTGCTTTTAATGCGCTGGACAGGTAATAAAAAAAGGGCTGCATATTTATGGGTGGGTAACGGGTGGATAAGATCAGTCATTGGTTATGCAAACTTTAACTTTTCTAAAATATTAAGGTGTTTTAAGCAGTGTTATCTCACAGACTGGCACAAATATGCAGACATCTTCATTCTCACAACGAGTCGCTGAGTTCTCTCATCCTTCCAACAGAGTATGTTTTTCTGAGATAATTTGGGAACATGTTTAGTGCTACGAATACATTGCAAAAGCATTTCGTTTTAATTTCACTATTTGTCATTAATAGTGAACAGTTTAATATAGACTTCTCTAAAACTGAATATTTCACGTTATTTTTATTTAGGCTAGATTATCATTTTATATAACAAACCAACACAATCTCATGGCAATTTGTGTTCTGCCGCATATAGCGGACTTGTTTTGAAGCACATCACCTCAAATGTTATTAGTTATTCTTGTTTCTAGATAACTGACCAACAAAAGATACATTCATTTTGTTTGCTATAATTTTTAACTAAATTTTAGTTTCAAAAATATATTTTTATGCTGCAAGTTCAGGCGAGAAAGTGTTTAATATGCAACCCATGGCAGGAAAATATAGATTTAGATTTTAAAGAAAATATATTAATATTAAAAAGGAATCATAAGTTTGATCCTATCCTCGTAAGGAATGCCCTTAAATAATGTAGTTATTAGTCTGCAAGCATCTGTGTTTATTGAGATTGAAATGGGATGAAAAAAAAATTTACTTGAAGAAATATTTTTATAGCAACACTTGTGCCTGCTTTAGGAAATAACGCCCGTTGTATACATCACAGGAGGACTGATCGTGAAGGAACATGTAGTCTGACACATTTGTTACCCACGACAAGTCAAGATTTTATCAAGAAACAAAAATTGCATATAGACATAGTGACTTTTGTAACCGGCAATAAAAATTGTGTTTATTGCTTTAAGCTAAATCGCTTAAAACAGTGCTGTAGTCCAAATGAGTTATTTGTTGTAGTTCTTGAAAAGGGATTGAAAAAATAAATAAATCTCCCTTTTGAGTAGATTGGAGATTTGTAACTTTTTTTACTTTTTTTTTTTATTTATGCCCAAACATACATGTAGAAAGCCACTACGAGGTCATATTTATTCATAACAATAGCTGGGTTTCTATGGCCTTGTGTTAATGCACATTTTGAAGTGTCACATGTGAAACAACGAGTGATTAAATTGCCAAATTTGAGATATAAAAAAATCCTCAATTCACAAAGTTTTTATGCTTGCTTGAGGTGGTTTTGGAAAAAGGGTAAATGTGAATAATGGGAGATGGAAATACATTTGCTTAAACTCTGACGTAGCAAACCTTACACCCAATGCAAAGTCCTTTTAAGGAAAGTCATTTCACTCTGTGGCCATCTTTGAAACGCCTCTTGAACACTCTGTCTGAATAAGGAAACATCAAATTCTCCAAAATTGCTTGCCAAGCTTACGATTATATTTCACAATAGGAATCAACAATAAAATTAAACAACAACTGTCTCCTTAGTTTCATTTCTAAATGTTCAAATCATAAAAAATCTGCAGAAACTCATGTCTGGATACTCTGGAGAATCTTCAGTCTATATTGATCACTGATTACCTCCTTTATTAGAAGGCGGGGCTTCATTCGCCATATTGACCGTTACTTTTTTCTCCATTCAAAACTATACAAAAGACATGTCTTGTGTATACTATGGTCTTTGAACGAACGTGACTAATCCGCTGTCTCCATTTACCTCGCATTGTTTACGGTTGGTTACTAGGTTACCAATACTGCAGTTGGTGGCTCTGCTTAATGTTAATGCACCCAATTATTTATTTTTTGCAAGCTTTGAAAAGATTTGCTTCATGTCAGGATGGAAACATAGCTTGTAAAACATAATTTATAAAAAGCCATTTTTTTTTTACTACCATCAATTTCTTTTTTCCATGTGAAAGTCTCCGAGACGATATACCAACAGTGTGGACCTCTGTCCAGCTTTAGCAATTAACCTTTGTATTATATCTAGATTTTTTTGTTGTTGAACAGGCACTGCTGAAGGCTATTGATGTTCTAAAGCGTGAGGTGCTGCGCCAACGGCAAGAAAAAGAGGAACTGGAGGCCAAGGTTCGAGAGGAGGTCTGCACCGAGATGATGGAGGTTATCAGCCGCATGCAGAATGACTTCAGGTACTTTAGGATCATTAAAGGGGAAATGAAGCACTCAGTCAAGTTTACATTATTTTGTACATTGTATTCCACTATAATGAAAATATATTAAACAAACTCTATTAATGTAACCATTTAGAAGAAAACAGCATGTTTTACTATAGCTTTTAAAGCTAGAGCGCTGCCATCTTGGAATGTCGCTGTCTGACATCACGGGGTTGGTTCAGTTTCCTCAACTGAACAGATACAGTGGAAGTAAAGGAGTGAACACGGAGACTGTAAAGCATAATTTAACCCAATGCGTAAAGTTGTGGGCGCGGAGCTGCTGCAAATACAAGCATCAGATGTGTGTCTAATATAAAAGTTTTTATATTTATTAAAGTTTTTTTTCCTTTTAATTACCTATCTTTTGATGTGCTTTGATTCACTCTCTGTATTACGCTGTCTGACTGGGTTTCAACCATGATTGTAACGGACTGAACAGCCTAATTTAACCCAATGCATGAAGCTGGTGCAAATACAAGCATTTAAGTGTCTTAAGTTGTGTATTTTTCTTATTTTAATACCTTTCGTTGATGCGCTGTGGTCCACACACTGCTCCAGCGCTGCCTGGCCAGGGGATTTACATTCAGACTAATACAACAATAAAAATCATACCTGACTTCACGCTTTACGAAGTCAGGTCTGTGTGGATTGTCAAGATATATTCCCTTTTCAAGTCAATCAACTGGATCTCTCAACATTTATAAAGGATAGAAACCTGCCATAAAAAAACACAGAACACGAAAAGAGGCGAAGGGCTGTAGCTGTGAAAAGTGAAAGTACCCGCCCCATTATGTCAGCCTGACTGCCTGTATGGGTTTCAACCAGGGCCGGTGCTGACGTAATGGGGCGGGTACTTTCACTTTTCATTGCTACAGATACTTTTCGTGTTCAAACTAAGATCGGCACATTGTTTCTTATGGCAGGTTTTTATCCTTTATAAATGTTGAAAAAACGAGTTGATTGACTTGAAAAGGGAGCATGTCTTGACATAATCCACACAGATGTGACTTAGTAAAGCGTGAAGTCCGGTATGATTTTAATTGTTGCATAAATGCTTGTATTTGTTGTATTTGCCTCAGCTTCATGCATTGGGTTAAATTAAGCTGTTCAGTTTCCATGTTCAGTCCGTTACAATCATGGTTGAAACCCAGACAGGCAGTCAGACAGCGTAATACTGTATCTGTTCAGCTGAGGAAACTGAACCAACCCCGTGACATCAGACAAAGCGACATTCCAAGATGGCGGCGCCCTAGGTCTAAAATCTATAGTAAAACATGCCGTTTTCTTCTAAATGGTTACATTAATCAAGGTTGTTTAATATATTTTCATTATAGTGGAATCCAATGTACAAAATAATGTAAACTTAACTGAGTGCTTCATTTCCCCTTTAAGTGCTTCAAGGGAAATATCAAAATTAAGTACTTATGTACTCTCCCAATAAATAGCTTATGTGGTTTTTAAATGTCTGTCTTGTCGTGCAGTGAGACACTGGAGAGCGAGAGGGATCTGATGGAAAAGAGATGTGAGAACAAAATTAACAACTTGAAGAGCAGCTTGAAGAAATATTACAGCCAAGAGCTGGAGGTCAGTGAAGAGAGAAAGTACAATACCCTTATTTGTGAATCTGACAAACTGAACTAAAACTGTTTACATGTGGTATAGATAAGGGCTGCACAGTATTAAAGTCCCTTTAAGACAAGTTGTTTCACTCGGGGGCCATCTTTAAAACGCCTCCTGGGCAGTATGCTCGGGCATTCTGTTTGAATGGGGAAACATCAAATCTTTCAAAACGATTCTTACGATTACATATTTGGAATCACAAATAAAATTAAACAACACCTGTCTTATAAGGTTCATTTCTAAACATCAGAATCAAACAAAATTGGCATATTTTCAGGTTAAATGCCCATGCTCACTCAAAAGGAACGAGATCACAACACCAACCCCATTAATGTCCGTTCTACACATTATCATGCTCTCGATAATGATCGTCTGATCGCACTGCTCTTCTGAAGTAATCCACAACTTGGTCTTGATGGTGAATCTCCTCCAGAAAGTTTGTGAGCGTTTGAGTAGTTGCTGCTGTCATGTGATGTGCGGTTGACAGGACGGACTGTACCTCGTGGTTATTTCACACTGATTACAAAGCCAACAAACTTGGTTCATTTAAAAGGACCGATTTCAAGCTTTGTGGATATATTTCTTACGTCTGTGAAGCAAGTATTCACTGAGATTTCACTGCGTTTGTTGACCACTAAACTGTCATAAAAGCACATGTCTGGTCCGAGCTTCTCCCCCAGAGAAACGTTAGTTTATAGTGATCGATGATCAGCTCCTGTACTAGTAGGCGAAGCTTCATTTACCATATTGACCTTTACACTTTTCCTCATTCAAAACTGTACGAGTGACATGTCTTGTGTATTCTATAGTCTTTGACGATATATCGTTTCAGCATCGATAGCGCAATGTGAATCTGCAACTAGTCAAGCATTTAGACACAAGAAATTACAAAGTTTGCCACTTTAACAAAGATTAATCAAGTTTATTTATGAAACAAATACAGTGTTATTTTACATTTGATCATTGGATTTCTGTACCTCAGTACTGTTAGACTCCACCAAAAACATAAAGCGCTGTTTATTTATTTTTAATCTTTGTTCTATTGTTTTCATCTGTGCTTTAATTTATTAAATATATATTTTTGATGATCTTGAACATTTTATGCAGGTTCACTCCCATAAAAAGCAATCCTAGTCAATGTAAAATTCTGAATTCTTTCCAAATAGTCATCTTATGAAATTATATTCATATCATAAAAAAACTCAAAGAAAAATGAAATATTGCAATGTCAGTTTTTCCCAATATTGTGCAGCCTAGTATAGGCATCCTTTTCATTAGATTATTTGCTACCATTTGTTTAGTTTAAAGTTTGAGAGAAAAGTAATTCTTTTATTAGGCTCTTCTGGTAGGGTAGAGATGGTAACAAACGTCTGGTATGTGTGTTTGTACCCTCACCTGCCACTTTATTAGGTACACCTGTCCAACTGCTTGTTAACGCAAATTTCTAATTAGCCAATCAATCAGCAACTCGATGCATGTAGACATGGTCAAGACGATCTGCTGCAGTTCTAATAGAGCATTAGAATGGAGAAGAAAGGTTTTTTTTAAGTGACTTTGAACATTGCATGGTAGTTGGTGCCAGGCGGGCTGGTGATTTTCACGCACAACCATCTCTAGGGTTAACAAAGAAAGGTCAGAAAAAGAGAAAATATCCAGTGAGCGGCAGTTCTGTGGGTGCAAATGCCTTATTGATGCCAGAGATCAAAGGAGAATTAATAGGAGCTAATAGCAACAGTTAATTGAATAACCACTCATTACAACCGAGGTATGCAGAAGAGCATCTCTTGGATGTATTTTCTTGGCACACATTGGGCTCTTTAGTACCAATTGAGCATTGTGTCAACGCCACAGCCTACCTGAGTATTGTTGCTGACCATGTCCATCTCTTTATGACCACAGTGTACCTATCTTCTAATTGCTACTTCCAGCAGGATAACGCACCATGTCAAAGCGTGAATCATCTCAGACTGGTTTCTTGAACATGACAATGAGTTCACTGTACCCATGGCCTCCACTTTCACCAGATCTCAATCCAATAGAGCACCTTTGGGATGTGGTGGAACAGGAGATTCGCATCATGGATGTGCAGCCCACAAATCTGCAGCAACTGTGTGATGCCATCATGTCAATATGGACCAAAATCTCTAAGGAATATTTCCAGTACCTTGTTAAATCTATGCCACGAAGGATTAAGGCAGTTCTGAAGGCAAAAGGGGGTCCTACCTGTTACTAGTAAGCTGTACCTAATAAAGTGGCCGGTGAGGGTATGTTTGTGTGTGGAGTTTGAGACACACACAAGCTGATAAAATAAGCACATTTTAATGACAGTAAACTTTTACATGTTTTTTTACACCTAAATTACAGCTTTAATATGATTTTAAACTTGCATTAAAATAGAAACAGGTGACGCGGTGGCACAGTGGGTAGCACGGTAGCCTCACAGCAAGAAGGTTGCTGGTTCGAGCCTCGGCTGGGTCAGTTGGCATTTCTGTGTGGAGTTTTTATGTTCTCCCCATGTTCGCATGGGTTTCCTTCGGGTGCTCCGGTTTCCCCCACAGTCCAAAAACATGTGGTACAGGTGAATTGGGTATGCTAAAATTGACCATAGTGCATGAGCGTGTGTGTGAATGAATGAGTGTTGATGTTTCCCAGTGATTGGTTGTGGCTGGAAGGGCATCCGCTGCCTAAAACATATGCTGGATAAGTTGGCGGTTCATTCCTCTGTGGCAACCCCAGATTAATAAAGGGACTAAGCTGAAAATAAAATAAATGATAAAATAGAAACAATACTAAGTCATGGTCAAGGAATATGGAAAGTAATAAAAGGAAAGAATCACACAAATTTTGTTACATTTGTATCACTCTCATTTGGCAGTATTCATAGTCTTTTATTTTATACCTAACCTTTTTTATATAGAGGTAAGGAAGCTAGCATTAAACGTATGTTTTGGAAAACTCTTCACTTGCACACAACATATAAGACAACTTAAATGGCTTCAAGGGATAGTTCACACAAATATAAATTGTCATTTAATTTCCCTCGCTTGTTCCAATTTTGTTTTGACTTTATTTCTGTTTCTGAACACAAAGGAATGTATTTTGAAGAAAGCTGGAAACCTATAACCATTGATTTCCATAATATTTGTTTTTCCCTACTAAGAATATTTGTGCAGGACATGTCAAAAGATGTGATTTTTCTAATAGTTTTTTGTTTTATTCCTTAAAGGAGCGAGATGATGAGATCAGAGAACTTACTGCTGCTCTTAAGGAAAAGGAAGCAGGTAATACTGCCCCGGCTGCTATTTTCCCACCTTTGAATGATGATGGTGGTCCACGTCGTTCACAGCGGTTGGCTTCAACACACAAACAAGATGCAGATCATGAGAGTATAGAGCTCATCCGGTGTAAAGCAGAGCTGGAACAATGCAGAGCTGAACTAGACCTGAAGCAAACAGAACTGCGCCTCAAAACACTTGGTACGTATTGTATGTGATGATGGTTTCTTTTTACCTGATCTTTTTATTGACATTTTATTCAACAAAATAATAAAAAATAATGTTGAAAAATAGAAACAAATTATCTTTGCTCTTGCAGAGCCTCCCACCACACTGTACCCTTTCTA
Organism: Danio tinwini; assembly: GCA_903798205.1. Classification (NCBI taxonomy): domain Eukaryota; kingdom Metazoa; phylum Chordata; class Actinopteri; order Cypriniformes; family Danionidae; genus Danio; species Danio tinwini. The sequence continues at coordinate 9,020,441 of CAIGQZ010001206.1, forward strand.
TTTCTATCTGTTTTACACCATATCATCGTACATACATAAGCAAACACAGATATATGCAAGATTACATGTATGTTCATTCATATATTGTGGGTGTATATGTATGTGTGTGTATATATATGTATATATATATATATGTGTGTATATGTATATGTAAAATGGCCTAAAATATCTAAATAAATAAAATAGAAGGTATATAAACAAAGTTGAGGGGAAAAAATGTGAGACAAATAATTTAAAGTCAAACCGTAAATGTTAACTGTAAATATTAAGTTTTGATCCATTTGCTTTATATACAGGGTGTTTGCTGGGTCTTAAAGTCTTAAACTTTCAAAACTAAATTTTAGGTCTTAAAGTCATAAATTTACTGAAATATTGTATTAAATCAAATAAAATCCCTAATCAGGGAAAGAAAACTAAAAACATTTACACTATTCTCATAATAAAAAAAGCAACATATGCCTTTAAATGGCATTCCATTTATAGACAAACTTTACAGAAGGGGGAGCAGACATAATATTAATAAATAGGCATGAAACTAGGGTTTTATAAGAGAAACAAATTAGTTGAATAGGTTATGCTCTATCCATTTGGACCAAAAGCCTACAAATATATATTTTTGATTATTTATGTAATTTTCTCCATAATAATATACTTTTAGCAACATTAAAATTTCAAACATTTATGTTGAAAGTGTATACAACTAGTATTCTTGTTTTCACATTAAAATGTGTCTAATAAAATGTAGATATTTCTATGTGTGTATGTATGTGTGTGTATATATAGATAGACAGATAGATAGATAGATAGATAGATAGATAGATAGATAGATAGATAGATAGATAGATAGATAGATAGATAGATAGATAGATAGATAGATAGATAGATAGATATATGGATGGATATTTATTTATGTATTTATTTATTTATTTTTTATAGCAAATTGTCCTAATGAGGCCATTTGAAACAATCCTTAGTGTTTAGCCTTGTATAAGTCTAAAATTTCATTCATAATGGTCTTAAAAGTGTCTTGAAGTCTTAAATTTGACTTGATGAAACCTGCAGAAACCCTGATGTATGTCAGCAATGGCTTCCAAGTAAAATAAAAGATTTTGACTGTTAAAAAAGAAATCATACCGTTTGTATTATTGTCTAAACTGGACTCTAATTAAACGAAATAATCTGATAATAGGCCAAGGGTTGATTGATTGATTGCTTTTACGTTTTGAAATTGTTTTTAAATTACGATTTTCACAGTCAAATTTATTTGTGTTTTAACAACTATATGTACCTTTTTTTCTTCTTCTTCATTAGAACTGAAGCGTTTCCAGGACAACCTCCCATCGATGGGCGTCACGGGTACCCTGACAACTACAGCTGAACGGAAACTGGAGGAGGGTCAGAGGGTCAGTCTTCTCACTGATTTTAAAAGTTGTTTTACTGATTGAACCATGACCATTGGGATACCTCTGGAGTCTGTAAATTTAGCCTTTTTGACGCCACCTGTTTGACATGCAGTGAATTGCAGCTATTTTTGCAGAATGAATTTCTCTATGTGGGATGAGTGATGAATCTGATGTTTTTCTCTGTATGTATGGCTCTCAATCACTGCACTGATGTGAGCAGTTTTATTAGGCATGAGATAAAAATTAAAATTTTGGGCCAAAACTAAAACACTTAGTAATTATTATGTATCTCATTTAAAATCAGGTGATTTTTGTAACATTGTAAATTTAACTCAAATTACACTGATTAACAACACAAAAGCTAGTCAAATTTTATTTTCAGTAAACGAGTGAAGAGATGCCATTTTACTGCTATTGCAAGCAGCAGGAACAAGTATACCTATAAAAATGCCCTTTCAGTGTGTTATTTGGGCCTACCTTGCTTTTCCGGTGAGCATGTGTGGTACATGCATAGATGAGATATATTGATTTTGCATAGACAAATTATATTGAGCAACTTTGAACCCAAGCTAGTCCACATTTGATTCCGTTGCTCTTATGCTTTGATAGGCACAGCAACAAACTAATCTTGTGCAGCGCAAGCCATTGAAATGAATGGGTTTCATATTAATATTTATCCCTTATATTTATTGGAGAATGTCATCTGAGCAAATGATATGTCTGCGGTCTGCCACTATTAATCTGACCAATTGAGGAAAAAATATTACAATTAATTGCACTACATACCAATGTGGATAAAATCTTTACGATCACCAATTTTAGCTTAATCACATCAATCTATGCGAACAATTATTGTTATGCTTTTCTACATAGCTGATTATGTAACATGATATCATTTTCTGCACAATCCATATATTGAAGGGAGAAACTGAGTAGCTCATGTAGACCATTTCAATATGGCGATATTATTAGTATATGAACAGTTCCTGCTTGTTACAGTTCTGAAATAGTTTGACGACAAGATGATTCAGTCATAAAAAATGTTCATGACAGCTTCGTTAACATTTGTTATCAATACGTGGACCCTTTTGGATTTTCAGAAGCTATGGAAATTAAAAATATAAAACTGGAAATAGATTAGGATTATTGTTGTTGTTTACATCCCTCAAAATGGTCTACATGGGAATTGTGTGTTTGTTTGGTTTGTAGAACCTGAAGCAGCTGCGGACGGAGCTTCAGATGTTGGGCATTAAGCTGCAGTCGGGAGAAAGAGCCTGCTGCCGCAACACAGATGGAGAGAAGCTTCGTCACGCACTCTCTTCAGCAGACAGTAAACTCGCCAAACAGGTAATCAATGCAAATACACCATGTATGAACACAATTTTTTTTTTCTCCCTTTGGGGACATGCTTATGGTTATAAATGTTTATTATGTGTTATGTAATTCTGTGGTTTACATACTTCTGCACAAATCTTTTTTTTTTCTTCTTTCCCTGAGAAACTATTCTTTTGCAAAACTTTTAGTCAATGGAACTATGAGGTAAAAAGGAAAACCATATTAATGTGCTTTTTGCAACTAAACAGTTTCTCTGAGGAATATATTTATAGGTTTTGTGCTAAATAAGCCATCATCATGTCCCATTTAATGTTCCTCACCGATCTGTTTACATCAATGGTCTCAAACTCGAATCCTGGAGGGCCGCAGCTTTGCACAGTTTTGCTCCAACCCTAATCAAACACACCTGATCCAACTAATCAAGGTGTTCAAGACTATTAAGCAGGTGTGAATTGGAGGTGGTTGAAGCTAAACTGTGGAACTGAGTTTGAGACCATTGGTTTACATGAATTCACTGATCATGAACGCTAGTTTATCTTAGATCTGATTTAAAGTACGCTTACAGGAACAGAAAATGCAGTCATTCTGGTTTTGTTTTAATGCCTTATGGCCTACATTGTTATTCTTACTACAAAGAAGAAATAAAAAAAAAGTTCTTGCACTTTAACATAGTGGCAGTCAATGGCAACAAGCCTTAACTCCTATTTAAAAATATAAAAAAAATTGATCCTGTGGGTGTAAAATATGATTTGATGGAAAACAAACTATTGTTCATTGTTGGTTCATTGTTAGTAAATACATTAACTGTTTCAAGTTTATTGTAAAGTGTTACTGAAAGTACTTGTGTAGTTCTAGACCAGAACTCGGATGCATTCCAGAATTGCAGTTAACAAATTGAATTTATGGTTTCAATAAACAAATATACATGTAGTCCAGAAAATCCTAAATGAATTGTATTTGTAGCATTTCTGTGTATCTTGAGTTTTCACAATAGTTTTTCTGGGCAAGTCTATTTTGTCTGCTGTGCTTATAAAGTCACATAAACATGCAGTTCGGTCAGTGTATCTTTTGGTCGTTGGATTTTCATTTTAGAAGCCGTTTTTTGATTTTCGTTTTCAAAAACAAAAATTGACATATAATGCGTTTTTTGATTTTTTTTGTTTTTGAATTTTTAAACAAAAATCAAAAAACTGCTTGTTTTTCATGGTTTTCTTGTTTTTTATATTCCGATAGGCCAACTCATTCACGGTGATGCAATGCTGCCACACACAGGCTAGATTTCGAAACATGCTGAACGCCTTTCAGATTAAATGAATTGGGTTTATTTTAATTTCGAACTACAGTATAACGCGGAGAAATGACTTGTTGAAATGTGCTCAATGACTACAAACGAATGTCCAATGTTACTGTCACTCCTGAAGTGGAAGTGACCTTAACAATAAACTTTATTGTCAGAAAACTGTTCAGTTCATATATATATATAAACTGGCGTTAATGAGGAAAAAATAATAGTCTATGTGTGGCAGCATTGCATCACTGTGAATGAGTCGGCCTATCTGGTTTCGGAATATAGAAAACAAGCCTTTATTCTTTGTTTTCTGGTGATTTATTTATTTTATTTATTTATTTTTTAAATCATTAAATCATTTTTGAATTTTGCTTTTCTGTTTTTCACCATGAAAAATGAAAAACGAGAAAATTTTAAAATTTTAAAATTCAAAAACAAAAATCAAAAAACGCATTGTATTTAAATTTTCGTTTTTGAATTTAAAAAAGGAAAATCAAACGGCTCATTTTTTTGTTTTTCAGTATCTGTTTCTAAAATGAAAATCCAATGACCAAAAGATAGACTGACCCAGTTCCAAATGTCAAGGTTTTGTTTTTTCCATTGCACACTATCATAACCCTGAAAACAATTGGAATATATGAATGCATAATACTGCATAGGACCATTCTTTAAAACAAAAAAGACAAAGCTAGTCAGTCTTTACTGCCAGTACATCAAAGAGTGCTGGCAAGACTTATTATATTATTATTATTATTATTTTATTTATTTATTTTTTTAACAATGAAAAAAAAAATGTGTATAGACCATTTTAAGAGATGTAAACAAACAATGGTCATAGCGTATTTAATTTCTATAGCTTTTGCGAATTCAAAAAGAGCCACATATTGATAAATAATGTTTTAACATTAGGTTATGATTGAATTGCCTCTTGTTACAGTTATGAAATAGTTTAATAACAAGCAGGAAATGTCTATGGGCCAATGACATCGCCACATTGAAATGGTCTATATCGCATTCGAAGTGCACATGGTAACTCCCTTTAGATTTTTGGCCCTACTTTACATTTAATTGTTTTAATTATAAAATGGAGTAATAAATGAAACAAATTCTAATGACATCTTAACTTATAATGTCTGGTAAGTTGGTCTTTATTACACCAACACATATTCCATTTCTCCCCCCCCTCCCCTCTTCCTTTATTCTTTCTTTAAACCCTTTCACGCTGATTTAGATTTTACACACGTTTACACACAAATCAAACACTGACTTCAGCCATGCGCAAGACTCGCATGCAGCCCTTTTTCTAAACCATCACTAATTTCACAGACATGCTGTTTCTCGTTCTAACGCCCCATATTCTTTATGTAATCGATGTGATTTGCAGAGGATTAGATTTTAACTGTGTGTAATTCCAGTTCGGTCCATGCATCTTTTTGGTCATTGGATTTTCATTTTAGAAACTGATATTGAAAAACAAGCTGCAAAAATTTTTTAACTACAAAATTTTTAAATTTTTTGAAAATTAAAAAACGGTTTTCTTTTTCTTAGTTATTTGATGTTCATTTATTTTGAATAGCAAAAAATAAAATCACCAGAAAACAAAAACAAATAAAGGCTTGTTTTTTGGGGTTTTTTTTTTTGCAGCGCTGCTTATGCTCAAAGTTATAATGCATTGATTGATATTGACCAAAAACGCACTGAATGACCGTAAAAAGAAGCCATTTTAAAAATAGGGCCATTTTCTAGCATACTGATTTTTTTAATAGTCAGTCAAATGAACTAAAACCTATTAAAAATAGCCAATTGCAATGTATATCTGATTATAGGTTATATTAGGCAATAGAGTAGGCTTTATTTGGGATGAAGATGCAGACAATGACGCTCATTATGAAGCGTAGCAACGTTTTTGTACTGTTGTCCGATTTGGAAGACATTGGGACGCTTATGACGGTGTTTTTTTAAACAAGCTGAATGCCTTTAAGATTAAATTAATAGTTTATTTTGATTTCGAATTATAACGTGGAGAGATGACTTAATTCCAAACAATAATTTCAAGCGAACCATTGTTACCGTCACTCCTAAAGTGGAAGTGATTTTCAGAAAACTGTTTAGTAAAGGATGTATCATCAAAAAATGTGTTCTGTTTAAAACGCTTTGTAAAAAAAAAATTAGGATTTTATTAAAACAAAAATTAATTAGGAAAATGTCCTAATAAACTCCCGTTATCGCAAAAAACTAAATTTTTATAGCATAATTGAGTGGAAAAAAATAGCCTATAGTAGGTAGGGTTTTAGCGATGGTGACCAATTTGTTACAATGCCTAATGTGTTTTATGAATAATTAAATAGTTCATAAATTAATTATTTGTAGCCTACCGTTTCAACTACCTGACTCGCATGGTCTTTATTTATGATTTGGTTATGGGTAATACAAAGTTACACACAAATTACCACCTCTCAAGCACTTTTACCATGGGACTCTGGCATGAATAGGGCAGAGTGATCTGTGTCAGTATAATGGCATCGACAAATTTGGTTGGTAAAAAGGGTGCACAACCAACAGGAACCAACTAACTGTTTCTGAGGTTTTCATTAAAATACTAAGTACAAGCGTGAAAGCAAATGATTGAACCAGTGTACTGAGGCTATGACATGTTACCTGACAGATTTAAAAGACAGAAGAGTTGTTAGATAGAGACAAGATTAATTAAATATCACGTTTAACAACTATAGTGAGATGCGATCCAGCGGTACATCTTTGATAAGCTGTCTGACGTGCACTGCTCTCTGGGGTTTTGTGCTCAAAGCACCCACTGACTGCTGGAGCTCAGACGCATGTGTTCGCTGCAGCGCATGACAGTGTGTGTGGTCACGTGATGTGCGTTTTCAGAGGTATAGTGTCGAACGAGGGGTTTTCAGAAATGCTAGGTGAAACATCAGTGTGGATGTGGATCGTTTTAAAATAGCATTTTAGAACAAAAAGGAAGACAGGTTAGTGTAAATGGGGCTGTGTGTATTTTTTGTGAGCGGGTTGCTGCTGCGACAAGGGTGGGGTGGAAAATCACGATGTCAGCTCAGCATTGTGATGTCTATCGGCTATTGACCCAACCCTAATAGTAGGCTAGCCTGTGTATGGCAGAATTGCGTCACTGTAAATGAGTCGTCCTATCTAGTTTCAGTATATAAAAAACAAGACTTTATTAATTTTTTTGTTATTTGAAATAAAATATTAAAATTAAATCAAATAAAAAAATAGCTTATCTGTTTTCCACCAAGAAAAAGCAAAATGCCTCAATCCAATTTTAAAAATGAAAATAAAAAAAGTTTTTTTTCTTTCTTTTTTTTTTTATATTTGTTTCTTAAATGAAAATCCAATGACCAAAAGCTACATGGACCCAATTCCCACTCCACCTTTCTATATTTACCCTCCGGCCTCTCTAACCCTGTTCGCCGCCCTCTCCTTTTCCCGTTTTCGTTCTGTAGGACCAAATGCTAGTGGAGCTGCACACGAGCCTGCAGCTGGTCAAAGCGGAACTCCGTAAGAAAGACAACCTCCTGACGCGCTTCCAGAACACTCAACAGGCCCAGTCCCACCAGCCTCCAATGGCATCCGGCTCCTGCAAGAAAAGGGGATGCGGGGTAGCGGTAGCTCTGGTGGAGAACCAGCCTCCTGAAAAACGCCCATTCTTCCGTTCGCTGTTTCCCTCCCGCACGCCCTCAAAGACCCCCTCACGACCAGCCCGACAGCAAAACGAGGTCACCACACCTTATTCTCGTGTGTTGCGTTCACGACAGCCATCGCCTCCTACCACTCCCATCATGCTCCGAGTCAAGTATTAAGGGTGTATACTAATAACTATGTTTTTTTTTTTTTTTATTATATCTTTTATTACATGATCAGGTGGCCTTGTTGACATACAAATTATTAAAATGATTCTTTTCTTTTTACTTTTTATAGTTATGCTGGCATTCTTTTTTATTTAAGGGGTTTTGTTATAAGACATGGCCATGTGATACTACCATTATGTGTCACATCTTTTTTCAAATATGCTCTATTTTTATATATTTCTTTTACTAGTATGCATTTCGCAAATCAAACTGTAAATACAAGATCAGAGCGATATTAAATAGTATTCTGCGTTACATGTGTTTTAAACTTTACATTTGACCAGAAATCCAGGTTATTCCATACTTTACATCCAATGTTTTTGACTTTTTCGGCAGAGTTGTGTGTTTTATAACCAAATACGAGATTTCCTTTGGCATGTTTGTAAGGGACCAAATGCTCAGATACAAGCACTACATTCTTGCATTGGCTCCTTTTGTTTTGCACATTTTGCATGAGTGTGAGATGTTTGTCACTTTTGAATGTCTCTCTTCTTTTCACTGTATTATCGAAAACCAAAACTAAGAGGGTTTATGTAATAAAACATTGACCCTTAAATGTTCAGTTGTTTTATTTGATATAACGGGCACCTATTGTCTGTACAAGCACTTATTTACAATGAGGTGAAAAGGCATGACTTTTTGTTCTTCCTCAGCTTATAAACTTGATGTTTGAGCAGCTGAACGGAAGAGCTGACTTGTTAATGACTCATGTGTGTTTGTTAGGGTGTAACAGAAGACAGATCAAGCGGAGATACTCTTCTAACTGGTGTGGTGTTGTTCGACAAAGGGTTGAAAACACAGGGTAGAGACAAATCCGTAGATGAGGGCTCCCCTTGCTCCCGCACTGCAGAGATTTGTCTTAATAAAGCCTTTCCTTCCTCTCGGGCCTGAAAAATGATAAATTATTATTGCAGTGGTTCCAGAAAGTAACTATTATTAAACCTAATTATTAAAAAAGCTTAACATTTCAGACAACTCCTGTTGAAACCTTTAGACAGACTGATTAAGCTACATCTTTCCTAACTGTCTGGATTCAAGGAACAGTCCACTTATTTTTAATTTTACAAATCTCCATTAAACAGTTTAGTTTTACCATTTTTGATTTCATTAAGCCAAGTTCTGTGTCTGGCAGGAGCACTTTTAGCTTAGCATAAATCATTAAATCGGATTAGACCATTAGCATCTCGCTTTAAAATAAACAATGTTCATTCATTTTCTTTTGGGCTTAGTCCCTTTATTTATCAGGGGTCACCATAGCGGAATAAACCACCAACTTATCCAGCATGTTTTACACAGCGGATGCCCTTCCAGCCGCAACCCTGGGAAACACCCACACACTACAGCCAATTTTAGTTTGTTCAATTCACCTACAGCGCATGTCTTTGGACTGTGGTGGAAACTGGAGCACCTGGAGGAAACCCACACGAACACGGGGAGCACATGCACACATGTTCTGATTATTTTCCCACTTAAAGCTTGACTCTTCTGTAATTACATTATTATTAAGACTGACGAAACATTGAGATTTTCCAAGCTGATATGGCTAGGAAATATATATAGTCTTTATGGAGTAATAATCAAGGGACTTTGTTGCCATACCATGACAGCAGGAGGCAAAATACAATTACTCATTGCCTGAAAATAGTCACCAGCTAGGTAATAATGCTGCATAATATAACTGCCTTCTCCAGCAAAAGTTCCTTGATTACATGTTTAGTATAGATATATAGTTAAAGGGCCATGAAACCCCCCTGTCTCAGCAGGGAAAGTGACAAGAGGGTGTGTCCAGCTCTGTTTAGGTGAGTGTCGGGGGAGGGAAGGATTTGCAAATATGGGAGTTTCTATTTGGGCACGCGCTGATTTTTCAGAGGCGAGGCAAAACAAACACACAGACGCAGATGAGAAAGACAGTGACTGTTTACATGGACACCAGTAATCAAATTATTTGCCAAATTATTAATTTGTTGACGTTAACTGCAGTGTGGCACTTTCACTTTTTACTCAGGAACATTTCCTGCATGTCCCCCGTGACAAACAAGATATTGAAAGCGAGGAACTGCTGGATAGTGGAGTTTTAATAAAATGTTTGATACCACACGGCGAATGAGAGAAAAAAAATCCTCCACATTTCTCGGAAACTTAGATGCACTCGGCAGGTAGCGTCAGAAGGCCGTGTGTGTAGACTATCCTGTCAGAAAATGCTGCGAAAATCCTACACGACGGTAATAGTTTGATTGTGCTGTTTACATTCAGAAAGCAGCATTTACAGCGGATCTTTCAGTCTATAATGTTGTGCTATAATATTGCAGTGATATTAACATACTGTAAACTTAGTAACTAAATCATTTTGACTAAGGTATGTTTTTAAAAGCTGAAAGAGCACTGCTGACGATACGAACTAACTTTGTCATCTGAATGAACAAAGGGCACTGCTCTAATACACACCAAATCTGTAGACACAGGACAACCAATACAAACTGGAGCCGTGTCTCTTTTTTAAAAGGAGACGAGCGACAAATCCGGATTTCATCATTTCCAGATGCGAACAGCTCTCGGGTAAAAATGTTCTTCACAAACACATTTCTGTCGCATGCACTATTTTCCACACGTGAGGCCAGCTCTTATAGCAGGGAAATGAAAACAAAACCTTCGTTGCAGCACAATAATACACGCAGCATAATAATAAATGCAACACTGATGACCCATGTCTCTAAATTCTCGTTCTTCCACTTGTTTTGGCAACACAACGTGGCGTCTCTCTGTCGTCTGAAAACTGTAACAGGTAAAACAGGTCTTCAAAGCTATCATGCATATTAATGAAGTTCCACCGCATACACAATAGAGCGCGCTGATTGGTTTGAACCAAGTCTCATGAATTGATGTTGCACACTCAGAGACATCACGATGCACTCGCAGGAACAGACAGCCACTCTCTACGCTGGAATACACGAAAGTATTTAATCGCCGTGACGCAGCTTCAAAAATTTGTTTCAAACCGGAAGAACGAATTTGCTCAAAATAACGCAAAAACAACCAATTTTCACTTTTTAGTGCAATATATATTAAATATCGATATTATCCACAACAATAGCAAGGTTATTGTACACTGAAAAATTTGTAATTTTCACACGTTGAAAAATAAATTTGACATTAATTGTATTGACAAAACAGGTGTGATTTTTTTTTTTATACATTTTTTCTTTTAATATTTTTCGCATGTAGAAAGTACAGTCCAGTTTCGGTTCGTTGTTTTGATGCGTCAAATCAGCCGTCATCTATTATAATGTCTACTGCCAGTCTCTGTTTAGGATTTGTTTACATACCTAAATGTGTGAAGCATCACAAGCAATGTATCAAAACTCTACTGATTTTCTGAATTAAACTTTGCATTTCACAGATCTTTGATCTCTCCTTCCTCTCTATGCAGTATCAGATGAGCACATTATGTAGAATATTCCTTTCTTTTTCTATTTTGGAGAAGAGAGAACAAAGTATCACTGTTTGAAGTGACTCGGAAATGTTTTGCATGTTTTTCATAATGGATTAATTAACACTCATCGGACTCAGTGAGCAAGGTTTGTGTATGAAATGAATTTTCACATATGAACAGGAACAAAAACATAAACGAACATTTCAGACTTCAGTGTGCAAAGACTAGAGTCAAGCTTTAAGTAGGAAAACTATCATAACTTCTTTTTTTATTTTTATTTTTTTATATATTTTTTTTGAGTATTTTAAGCGAGATGCTAATGGTCTAATCTGATTTAAGGATTTATGCTAAGCTAAAGCTGCTCCCGCCAAACCCAGAGACCGGATAAATTGATTCAAAAATGGTAAAACTTAACTGTTTTCAACTAAGACATTTGTAAAATGGAAACATTTCCAAAAAGTGGAGTTTTCCCTTAAAAAATTATCTAGCAAAGCCCAAAAACTAGCCTGAAACATGTTAAGTAAAAAAAATAAAAAGCTAAAAATGTGAATTTAAACATGCTGGCTTAAAGCCACAGCTGACCCAAAACTGAAAATTCTGTCATAACCCTTCACTTGTCACAAACCTCTTTGAATTTCTTTTTTTTATTTCTGTTATTTTGAAACATGATAAAAAACCCTGTAACCATTGACTTCCACAGTATTTGTTTGTCCCACTATTGAAGTCAATAGATACAAGCTAATATCTTTTGTGTTCAACTGAAAAAAGAAACTCAAAGGACATTTTTGGGTAAACTGCCCCTTTAACACAAAATTATTCCAGCAAATTATGATTTCTAGACAAATTTATTTAAGTGTAGTGTTGGGTGTTAGCCTGTTCAAATGTAGAAGTGTTGCAATGTTTTGACTAGCATAATCCAACACAGGGTTGTTTAAACTCGGTCCTGGAGGGCCGGTGACCTGCTGAGTTTAGTTCCAACCCTAACCAAACGCACCTGAACCAGCTAATCAAGCTCTTACTAGATTAACTAGAAACTTCCCGGCAGGTGTGTTGAAGCAAGTTGGAGCTAAACTCAGCAGGACACCGGCCCTCCAGGACCGAGTTTGGACACCCCTGTGTTGGATTATGCTAGTCAAATGTCAAAACATTGCAACACTTCTACATTTGAACAGGCTAACACCCAACACTACGCTTAAATAAATTTGTGTACAAATATACATTTAACAACTACATGTGCTAAATTTTACAGCTAAATCTTAAAAGTCAGCAAATCTCCAATCCACAACTGCTGTAGTAGGTTTAGTTAAACTCACGTCATTATAGTCACAGCATCGCTGAGCGCAGAGAGACGCCTCGTCATACAGTTTGTTCTTGAAGTAGTACTGTCCGAGATACCGCAGCGCAGTGCTCACCTCTGCATGCTCCAACTGCTCCTGAGGTAACAAGAAAAAAAAATTAGATGATCAATCTAGAAACACTTCTTTCTATCATGATCTGACTACAAAAATCATGGTCCAAATGTTCTGCACGATATTCAAAATGACTCCCAAAACATAACTACAGCAAAAAGTAACAGCTTAGGCCATTATGGGTGGGAGAAATTGTGAGACCAGCCCATATTATTACCACCAATACATTCTATTTCACTAGCAAACATCTAAATAACAAGGTCAAATGCTGCTATAGATGGTCTGGTACTGTCGGGTTCCCATACCTGAATTTCAGACATATAAATTCAGAGCCTTGGACAGTGCTTGAATTTAACATGTATGGTGTCATTTCGACAATTGTACTGTGCTGCTTTCAAAAGCTGAACAAAAAACTAAGAAATTCTGAATTAAAAAATCTTAAATTTGAAGTAAAAAAGGTTACTTAAAATGTTCTGATTGTCTTCAGAAACATTTTTGTAGTGCTGGTTGAAAGTCTCTTCACAGTCCAATAGTAATGATTAAAATAAATGATCTAAATGTGTTTTTATATATTTATATAAGCAGTAGACTAAAAAAAATGTTCATCCAATTAAATATTGTCGGGCCGACATCTCTCATAATTTCGATAAGTAGCCCAAACTGTCTGTCAGCAAATGTAGATTTGGGCTTCTGCGCATCTCTGTTCATGCACATCTGCCATTAGCGCGTGCACGCCTGCATAAGCGCCTCGCGATCACGTGCAGACTCAGTCACAGTTAAAGCTGCCGCAAATCAAATGCTGAATTGAAACTTTTTAAAATCTTGAATCAATATTGAAGTTACTTTTGCACGCTGGAGGAAGGACGACACCATGGCTGAAGTATTTCTGTTAGACAAGTAATGTTACGTTTTGAAACTATTTCAGTCCCCCAAAGCTGATGTAGATTGTGTTGTTATGAATGGGTTATATGCACTGAACTGTTGTTCAGCCACTGAAATCTTCCAGCAAAAGATTGATGTGGCTATCTTCAGTTTCATAAGGGACCTTTTACAGCATTGATCATGTAGATTTTTATTTAGTTTAACAAATAAAACATCAATAAATAGCGCTATTCCGCCTAGCCTGCTTTGCTGAGCTGAAGTTGCTTTTATATTCACATTGGTTCATTTTTGAACAATGACAGCCTCCGTATACTGTTTACCATGCTACTCTGAATTTTCGCTCTGAAATAGCATGTAAGTGTGGCTTAGTAAAAAGTGTAATTCCTGCCCGCCAACCACTAACTACATTTCTAACTGGCGAATGACATGAACTAGTGGGTTGTCTGCTGTCATTCCGCCGTGAGTGCATTCACGATTTCAGGAGGCGTGGCTTTGAAACACAGTCCCTCCCCTGCCGTCCAAAGATAATATGCTAACTGGTTAGGAGTTTGGCAGACCACTTACTGCACCTTTAAATAATATAAAAGAACTATGACAAATAATGCATATTATCAATATTTCAGAAACTAGTTTAGAATTTAACTAATTATATTAAAGTTCTCTTAACATGACTGTTTAAAACAATCCACATTTTTGAAAATGACATCATCATTTGAAAAACATCATCATTACTATGGTATTTTAATTTAGTATTTTAAAGTGTAAGTAAAATGTGAAGTATAGGAATGACTTTCATGGTGTTACATATGCTGGGGGGTGTCAATTATGGTGCTCGATTTAAAATTATAAGGGATTTAAAAAGTCCTTGAATTTGGGGTCCATGAAAGCGTGGGAACCTTGTGTAAAAAAAGGAGCCCTTATGATAGTTTGTGCATTTAAAATGGCATTTCACCTAAAAATAAAAATTCTGCCATTATTTACTTGATTCAAACTTGAGTTTTATTGCTCCGTTAAACACAAAGGTATTGACCTTATTCTTCAATGCACAAGTGCGCTCGTTTTTGCAATAGTTTTAGAACTTCCTATTCAGTTGCCTATGGGAGAAATGACTGGGAATAATAAACACAGAATACGGTCAAACCTCTTGCTCTATTACAGTTTTTCTCAGTCGCTTTGGTGCATTTCTCACAACACTATTTACATTTGCACAACAGTTAATGCATTTCTCAAAACAATTAGTCATTTGTGCACATCATAGTAGCAGTTTCTAATTCCTTCCAACAAATTGCAAATGCTTTTGGACATGCATCAACTGCTTTCATACAACTCTCTGCTGTTTGTAACATTATCATTTGCTTATGTCATGTCAGTCAAAATTAACTAAACTTGTGGATGCTGAATAGTCATTCCAAATAAAACTAATAGTCCTCATTTCATTACTTGAGTCATTACATACAAAAATGTAGAATTAGTTATCAAAATCTGTCAAGCAAATTTTATAAAATCCTTTTTTTTTATAAAAAAGTCTGAATTGAACAATTTCATGAATGATTTACAGACCTGTGTATGTTGTAGGTTCAGTTCCAATATGTAACGCAGTATTGTTTACAGTTGTGCACAGCTCTACCCAAAGGGAGTTTATGTTTGTTGTAAATAAGGGGGTATTTATTCTTTTGCACAATGCTGTAAATAAATTTGAATATGTATATTGCACATTTTTACTGCAGATGCTCTTTACAATTCAGTGTCTTGTAGTCAGATACCTCACTAAATGCAGTGATGTCTAACTTTACTGTAGTTTTCAAATGGCTGTGCAAATACTATATAGTGCTGTCTTGAGCATTTTCAGGAAATGTCACCAAAATCTGACTTTTTTGCATTGGAAAAGATGTACAGAGTAAACTGTCATAATGAAAACATGATAAAGCCATTTGACTATCTTGCTAATAAACAATGGTGTGAGGACTTTTCATCTTGATGACACTGACACTCTCATTGACATGAATACTTGCTTTTGAGAAATGAGCTATCTATTTTGAGCAAGTGACACACTTTTGCAGGTTATCCACTAGATTTTGCAGTTTGTACTAATTGTTTTGAGAAATGCATTAACTGTTGTGCAAATGTAAATAGTGTTGTGAGAAATGCACCAAAGGCACTGAGGAAAAACTGTAACAAGTGTTTTCATGACTATACAGACAAAGTAGAAAAATATAATAAGAAAATCTCAGTTTGCAACATCTAGCAGCATGACGAGCTGTTTTTAACCTGTAAAAATAAATGGAAGTGAATAAGACTGGAAGTCTCAAGCCAAAAAGATTCAAATGGCTGCGCCCACTCGTGAAGGTGAATACTGACGATTGTTGGGGGGAGAAAAAAAAAAAAGTGTCATCGACTTCCATAGTATTTTGTGTCCCTACTATGAATGAAATATTCAGAAATTTATAGAAGATATTCATACAAATTTAGAACCAGTAAATGGTGAGGAGATTTACATTTTTGTGTGAACGATCCCTTTAACAAAGAAATACATCAGCTTACACCACATGAGAAAATGTCCTGGATGTAGATTATATAGCACTGCGCGGCGTCATCAGATTCATTCAGCTGCTCGTGAAGCCTAAAACCCCAAAAAGACACAACTTCATCAAAACAGGTCACAACAGCACTAGCAGTAATTAGTACACAAAGAACAAAAGCACACTCACTTTGCCAGTTTTAGAAGCGCCATTCTCTCTACATCCCCAACAGAATAAGCCCTCCAGTAGCACTAAACCCACACAAAATATATAACAATTAAATATACAAGCAGAATGCTATCGCCAGCTATGTTTCCATCCAAAGAGCCAAACTAAATGTATGCGCAAAACTGGAATATGAAAAATTGGAATCTCACGGCAATTTGTAACTTTTTTATTTAGTGGCTGATTTATATGAATTCGTACGATCTCATTCGTACAATTTAGTACGATTCGCTCATCCCCTAATGATGTTGCGTTTAGGAGTGGGTTTGGGGGTGCCACGTCTCCTTTTTAAAATATTACAATTTTGTACGACTAAACTTGTACAAATTCATATGAATTGGTCACTAAATTGACAAAACGTAAAATAGTTACATTTCCTTGTGAGATCAGGCTGGAATATCACATAAACATTTGTTAACATTTTCATCCAACGAGTCAAAGAGAACATTGTCACTTCCTGATAAACTGGCACCAAATATATATATATATATATATATATATATATGCATATGTATAAACGGAGTGCAGAATTATTAGGCAAATGAGTATTTTGACCACATCATCCTCTTTATGCATGTTGTCTTACTCCTAGCTGTATAGGCTCGAAAGCCTACTACCAATTAAGCATATTAGGTGATGTGCAACTCTGTAATGAGAAGGGGTGTGGTCTAATGACATCAACACCCTATATCAGGTGTGCATAATTATTAGGCAACTTCCTTTGGCAAAATGGGTCAAAAGAAGGACTTGACAGGCTCAGAAAAGTCAAAAATAGTGAGATATCTTGCAGAGGGATGCAGCACTCTTAAAATTGCCAAGCTTCTGAAGCGTGATCATTGAACAATCAAGCGTTTCATTCAAAATAGTCAACAGGGTCGCATGAAGCGTGTGGAAAAACCAAGGTGCAAAATAACTGCCCATGAACTGACAAAAGTCAAGCGTGCAGCTGCCAAGATGCCACCAGTTTTGCCATATTTCAGAGCTGCAACATCACTGGAGTGCCCAAAAGCACAAGGTGTGCAATACTCAGAGACATGGCCAAGGTAAGAAAGGCTGAAAAACGACCACCACTGAACAAGACACACAAGCTGAAACGTCAAGACTGGCCAAGAAATTTTTCAAGACTGATTTTTTAAAGGTTTTTGGACTGATGAAATGAGAGTGAGTCTTGATGGGCCAGACGGATGGGCCCGTGGCTGGATCGGTAAAGGGCAGAGAGCTCCAGTCCGACTCAGACGCCAGCAAGGTGGAGGTGGAGTACTGGTTTGGGCTGGTATCATCAAAGATGAGCTTGTGGGGCCTTTTCGGGTTAAGGATGGAGTCAAGCTCAACTCCCAGTCCCACTGCCAGTTTCTGGAAGACACCTTCTTCAAGCAGTGGTACAGGAAGAAGTCTGCATCCTTCAAGAAAAACATGATTTTCATGCAGAACAATGCTTCATCACACGCGTCCATGTACTCCACAGCGTGGCTGGCAAGAAAGGGTTTAAAAGAAGAAAAACTAATGACATGGCCTCTTTGTTCACCTGATTTGAACCCCATAGAGAACCTGTGGTCCATCATCAAATGTGAGATTTACAAGGAGGGAAAACAGTACACCTCTCTGAACAGTGTCTGGGAGGCTGTGGTTGCTGCTGCACGCAATGTTGATGGTGAACAGATCAAAACACTGACAGAATCCATGGATGGCAGGCTTTTTAATGTCCTTGCAAAGAAAGGTGGCTATATTGGTCACTGATTTGTTTTGTTTTTGAATGTCAGAAATGTATATTTGTGAATGTTGAGATGTTATATTGGTTTCACTGGTGAAAATAAATCATTGAAATGGGTATATATTTGTTTTTTGTTAAGTTGCCTAATATTTATGCACAGTAATAGTCACCTGCACACACAGATATCCTCCTAAAACAGCTAAAACTAAAAACAAACTAAAAACTGCTTCCAAAAATATTCAGCTTTGATATTAATGAGTTTTTTGGGTTCATTGATAACATGGTGGTTGTTCAATAATAAAATTAATCCTCAAAAATACAACTTGCCTAATAATTCTGCACTCCCTGTATATATATACCAATATCAGATGTTTTACAATGTGCTCGCTTTTGCTGGTTTGTCCATAAATGCTCCATCGCACCCATTTTATCATCACATGATCTCTTATAGCAAAAACACATGACTTTTCATTGTAGTTTGTGCAAATATTTTCTTATAGAATAAAAAGTTGTTACAATTTTTTTATCCATTGAGCCGATCTCTAGGTTTTAGCTTAGCAGAGCATTTCCAGCGTTATGGATGTGACATTTGCAGTAAAAACTCAAAACATTCATTCACAGGGAAAGTATAACTTAACATTATATTAAAAAATCTGTTTATGTTTTACAAAACAATCTGTAAATTTTTTAGATTTGTATGACTTTAGATTTTAATTGAAGAAATAAACATGCAATATGGATGTGACCAAAAAAGTTAGCTACTTTACATTATACAACATACTCTGTAGAAATTCTGTGAATTAAACTGCACAACACAAAATAAATAATGCTAATTAAAAGAATAAGAGTTGGATCTCTACAGAACAAAAATGATTGATTTGATTTTAGATTTTTCCATTTATGAGGGAAAAAACTCCAACGTTTTATGTTTAAGTTACGCGTTTTAAGTTTATTTTTTTTTTTTATGCGTGTTTCCATCAAGCATTTTTTATGTGATAATCCAAAATGCACATAAAAATTTGAAACATATCTACTGACCTACAAATTCACATTCTGGGGAAACAAGGTATCAATTTCTGTGCTATATAATCATTGGCGTTTACCTTTTTGGCCTCCACTTGCTGAGAAAGTTTCTCATAACATTCACCGAGAGCTACGAGCATACGCGAGTCGTTAGGCCTGATATAAACACACACAAAAAAGAACAGTGTATAAGTCAACTCTTTCAGGTGAATATTTATACAAAACAGCTTACATGATTCCTTTACATAATGTACTTACCGAAGCTGATGGGCTTTTCTGTAGTAATAGAGAGAGTAGAAAGGCATTTTGAGGATCTCATAGGTCTGTCCCAGTCCATACCAGGCCCGGTAGTCCCTTTTGTTCACTTCTATTGCATGTCTAAGGGACAAAAGTCAACACATTGTATTATTGCATAATTATTTTTCTCACACTAACTTGACTTTCACTAAATAAAAGCTGACCTATATATATATATATATATATATATATATATATATACACATTTTGATAAATGAAAAGTAACATTTAAAATGGGGATGCACCGTTACCATTTTTTTTTAGATCCAATCCCGGTACCAAAATTCTGAGTATTGACTCATACAGATCCGATCCCAATACTGTGCCGTCTTTTTTTAAAGAATAATACAGTTTCAATAGTTCTTGTGATAAACTCTAATAATATATATTCTTTAGTAAAAAAAATAACAGACCTTTAGGCCTACTGTATATGACAGACGGCACAATCTAATTAAAAACATGATGCTTGCTATAAACTAGGCTAGGTTATTTGTGCATTATGACGTTGATCTGTTGTGGTCCAGCTTATGTTTCCTTTTATTAATAATACTTTTCAATAAGATTTTTCTTTGAAATATTTAGGCTATTGACCATAATCAAAACACAAACTGGTCTGTTAAATAAAATATTAATATAAATAAAATGACAGTGAAATATTCAGTTTCAGAGTAGCCTATATTAGGCCAAATAATTTTCTGTTAATGACAATCCATATTGCGCCCGTCAGTTTCACTTTTATTAATTTAATCAACTACTTTGACCACAATAACCCACTTAAAAAATAAAAAATTTTTAAAAACAATAAAATAAATAGCTTTACAAACTATTCACAGTACTGAAAGTATGACTTCAGAAAATTTGTGATATAGTAGGCCTACGTGAGAACTTTCTAGGCCGTTATAATATAACGGCTTTTGGCTTTTGTTGGCTTATAAAATACACAAAACATAGCGCACGAACAAAATCGGATTTGGATCAGTACCAGCTGGCCGATACACCATCCTGCAAAAATATGTGATATCGAACCGATATCCGATCCAATGCATCCCTAATTTAAAATGACAAACAAAAATCCTTGACATTCCATGACTTTAAAATTCTAAACATAAAATTTCTCGACTTTCAATGTCTGGAATAGACTCTAGAAAGTCCACGACCCTGTGGGAACCCAGTACACATGTACAATTTATTTCACTTCTTAACATAAATACATCAATAAAACTTCCTAGGTTAAAGAAATAAAATAATTCTTGGCCAAATGGTGCAAAAGTTTTCAATGTCTTTCATGCTGCTCTTGCAATTCAAAATGCAAATATGATGGGGTTTTTTTATTCTTATATTACACTATTACAGGATCGAAATGGGAATATTTCTTGGTGTGTTGGTCTGTACAATATTGTAAATATTGTATATTTTTACAATGTAAAAAGTGATTTACTGCAATTTGCAAATTTATTAAAGCCTTATGTTCAAATTAGGTTATAAATGACTCGCCTTTATGTCTTTCATTCGTCTTTGCAAACAAAATTAATTATGAAATCCAACAGCTCTTTGATTTTAAAAGTCTAGAACAGGAAAATAAATCATTCCACGTGACTTCAGAGGTTCAATCAAAGCTCAAACGAAGCTCCAAAAACACATTTGCTTTGCCTATGTTTTCCTCTTTAGATTATTATGTGTTATTAATATGGGCAACAAGACTCCAGCATGTTGTGCTGCTAACTCTTAAGGCAGGGGTGTCCAAACTCGGTCCTGGAGGGCCAGTGTCCTGCTGAGTTTAGCTCCAACTTACTTCAACACACATGCCAGGAAATTTCTAGTATATCTTGTAAGAACTTGATTAGCTGGTTCAGATGTGTTTGATTAGGGTTGGAGCTAAACTTTCCAGAACACTGGCCCTCCAGGATCGAGTTTGGACACCCCTGTCTTAAGGTCAATACGCCATACAGCCCATAGCAAACATGCACCCTGACCTGACACAAAACAGAAGACATTGGCGAATAAAGATGTTTTTAGGTTTCACATGATATGTTTTGGGTTCCTTTTCTGAACTTTGAATGACCATTACAGTCTGTGGAGGATGAGAGAGCTCTCAGATTTTATTTAAAATATCTTAATATGTGTTCTGAAGATGACAAAGGTCTCAGGGGATTAGAAGTGACATTAGGGTAATTAATTAAAAACATTTTTTTTTGTGAACTAACCCTTTAATCAGATCTTCAGTGTCACATGATCCTTCAGAATTCTTTCTAACATACAGAATTAAGTGCTCAGGTAAAGTTGTTAGCAATTATCAATGAAGAAAAAAGGTGTGCTGCCAAATCATTTTGATACATTTTTTAAATAATTATTTGTTTAACCTTTTTAAAGTCTAGTGCTATTTTGGGATTTCCGCCTGGATTTTGCCTACCCAAATTTAAAAGCTTCCCAAATCCACACGCAGAGGTGTAAATGCAAAAATTTGGTATCATTTAAAAGAAAATGAATTCCCTTAGAATTTTCATAAAACACTATTGAAAGTATTTAAAATAACTGTATATGTTGTCTGTGTTATAATAAACACCTAAAAAAAGAGGCGCTTTTGTATTTTTTTTTATAAACTCAAATTTGAAAGTATATCTTTTAGGTTCTGTGTGGTCTATGCTGCTGTAAATAATTTTGGTGGTTCCTGCACATGTGTGTAATCAGAGGGAAAAAAATGTCTCTACCATAATCTATGCAAAAGTTATTGTATTCTAACTGATGAGAGGTTCTATACCATTTTTTTATGTATTTTCCGCCTACCAAATTTTGAAAGCCTTCCATATCCAAATGCATTGCTATAAATGAAGAATTTCAGTGTAATTGAATAGAAAACTCTTTGAATTCACATAAGAAACTGCTGAAAGTAATAAATAATATTTTGATATGTTTTCTGTTTTATGATGAACCACTTCAAGATTGGGCGCTTTTTTTTTTCTAAAATGCTTTTTTGAAAGGGTGTAGATTATCTATTTACAGAATTTAGCTTCTCCAGACAGTTCTGTTTGAAACCAGCAGAGAGCAGCAAACACTAGGAAAAACAATTTTATCTCTATCATGTGATATGACAAAACTATTACAATTCATCTGAATACTGGGAAAATAACTTTTTGATCATTCATATTAAATAGTACATATTTGCTTCTGCTTAGTTTTACATGATAATAACTATAGAAACATGAGTTTACATTACTTATTTTATCTCCTTTCCATTTTAGGCATCATAACATTATATTAAAATTAGTCAATGACTAGATATAAAAATAAACCAATGTTCACTACCCAGCTCGGGTATCCAGTATACTGTGTATTTAAGTGTAAATAACTTTTGTACAGTAAAATAAAAACTGAAGTGATGCATATGTGCATAAAATATAGCTTCTATACTCTCAAACGGAGCACTTCCGGGGTGTTGCGCAACCTGCGGCCTTTAAAAATTAAAGGGGAAGTCGATGACGTCACCGGACCCGCCACCGGGTCCGCGGAGATTGACTGGTTAAAAAAACCTTTTGATGAATGTAATGCATTTTGCTGGGACTTTAAGCGGTGTGTCACTTAGAAGTGAGTACCTGTAGGCCTGAATGGCAGCGGATGTGTTTTTCATCTCCATGTACTCGTGACCCATAAGGGTCCAGGCCCCTAGACATCGTGGATTCAGCTTCAGAGCACGCTGAAAATACAGTGCTGCTTTCTCATGCTGAGACCGAAGGCTGTAGTAGTTACCTATGAGCAAAAAACAAACCAATCAACATTCATACATGACTGAACTGATAGAAGCTGTTTCTATTTACATATTTTCACACACGATACACATGAATTCTAAAAGTAAATAAGTTTTAAATGTATGCACAGATTTAAGTAAACCTGATTTGAATTAAAGGAAAACTTTTTTTTTTACAGGTAACCAGTTGAGTTTCACCAGTAGAGCAAGTGATGGTGGGGACTGCTTTCAGGCACTGTGTAATATCATAACAGAAATGTCAAGCTTAAAATATTAAATTTTTCAAAATTCTTTGGTTATTTTTAAGCGTGATGCTAATGGTCTAATCCAATTCAATGATCTATGCTAAGCTAAGACCCGGATATCAGCTCAATGGATTAAAAAATGGTAAACTCAACTCTAGGGGAGTATTGAAGCCTGGGCTGGACAATATGAGCTAAAATAAAAACGTTGATTAATTGAACACTCAATTTTTTTTTATTGCTAAAGGATTATTTTTTTTTCAGTGAAATTACTGATTTACTTATTATACATTTCCTCTCATAGTTCATCATTTGTACTCTAAATATAATCAAATAATAAAGTATTTTTCTAATAAAAGAGCGCATTTCTATTATTTACAATATTATAAAAATTGAAAGGAACAAACTATGGTTATTAGATCAATACTTCAAACTGAAATAAAATCACAAATTGCTTGAAATTAAAATCTTTTTGTAAAATAGACTTCTTAAAAAAAAGAATTGAATATTTAATTGTCAAAAGTGGGAAATAACCAGCATCTCTTGCAAGCAAAACTAAAACTTTAACAAAACATCAGTGAATTATTCATTCATTCATTAATTTTCCTTCAGCTTAGTCTCTAATGTATCAGAAGTAGCCATAGCAGAATGAACCAACAACTATTCCAGCATATATTAACCTAGTACTTGCAAACACCCATACACACTCGCATTCACATGCACACACTCATACACTATGGCCAATTTTAGTTTATTCAATTCCTTTATAGAGCATGTCTTTGGACTATGGGGGAAACCGGAGCCCCCGAAGGCAACCCACACAAACATGGAAAGCACATGCAAACTCCACACAGAAATGCCAACTGGCCGATCTTCTTGCTGTGAGGTGACACTGCTAACCACTGAGCCACCATGCCACCCTATCAGTGAATTAAAAACTTCCAATTTCTAATAAACCTAG
Organism: Danio tinwini; assembly: GCA_903798205.1. NCBI lineage: Eukaryota > Metazoa > Chordata > Actinopteri > Cypriniformes > Danionidae > Danio > Danio tinwini. The sequence goes on from CAIGQZ010001206.1 coordinate 9,044,795, forward strand.
TTATGCAGACAGCTTATTCTGCTAAAGCGATCTCTTATAACTTATATATAAGCTGAAGGAAAGTGAGTGAGTGATGCGTGACACTTTTTAGCTCAGTAAAAATAAGAATAAAAATAACTATTGCTATTAATAATCTGTCAGGCTTCTCAATATTAATTACTATGTCTGCATTTGCTAGAACTGATTTGCTAAAGTAAAAATGTGAATGATATATGAGCACAGAGGGCCTTTAAATCTGTTGCTGGTTTATTTGGTATTGGCCAGCAACAAAAGACCATAATTTAGCTGATGTGTGAGACTTGCGTTTACTTTTTTTTTTGTCAGGTTGTAGCGAATATGAACAATGTCCTCACCGTGATGTCAGGGAAACTCAAAGCGCTCAATTTGTCCCCATGCGTTAATACGTTTTTAAAGGGGAAGTATTCACAGGATTAAACCAACTAAATAACCAACATAGGGAACTGCATTGGTTATCGGTAGGCCCACACAGAATCTGCGCTCAGAATTCCGCAGATTTTTTGCCTATCATTGATTCTGTTTATTTACTTGTGTAAATGTGTGTACATTTATATTTATTCAGTTTTTTATTAATTTCAGTATAATCATTGACTAATATGAAAATCTTCATGATTTATTTACAATACAGTTTGTAAAGTAATATTTTCTGTCTTTTAGTAGATATATTATATGAGAGAGTTGCTTTGTTTACCAAATAAAATGGATCTAATTGGATTTACAATGTAATCATTAAATACAAGTTAAAAAGGTATTACTTTTAGTTCATATATTAAAGTTTTAGTTATGATACTCCCAAAATCATTCTGCATAAATCCACAGATTTTGAACAAGATTCTGCGCAGAAATAGCAAAAAACGTCCACAGATTCTATCTGGCCCTAGTTATTGGTTATGAATTTCATGTTCGGTTTCTTTTCGATTAATCGTAAATCCACCATTGAAGCTTATTTAAAGTGGTGTGTTCCTTTAATTATAAATGAAACACATTTACTAATTCAACTTCTTGATGCACATCAAATGCTGTTATAATATGTCTAAAAATATCTGTGTCAATATCTATCATCAGCATTTTTTGTGTGTAACTACTTCTCAGAACAGTCTCGCATGACTGTTTCCAAAATATCTATCGTCTGCCTCCAACCTCAAGAAAGATAACATGACAGTGATTTTTATCATGTGTGGCGCCTGCCGATCTGATGCACAACACAATTATTATTAAAATGAGAGTTATAGTGGTTGCCCCATTCTCCACTAGCAATATTGTCTTATTTTTTGCTACTTATTATTGATTTATCACAATAGTTTCCCCAATGTGACTAATCTCTTAAATCTTTTACATGTAATGGAAACTGTTAGACGATTCTTACAATTAATCAGTGATTTCAGTGATATTCTAGAGACTCAACAAAATATTTTGTCTCATATGATGGTTAATCTTTGTTTCCTTCCAAGGAATGACTAACTTGCTTAAATAGAAGATTGATTTTGTGCACACATACTTCTAAAGAAGAAAAAAACTGTTATTATATTATATTATATTATATTATATTATATTATATTATTCATTTTCTTTTTGGCTTAGTCCCTTTATTAATCCGGGGTCGCCACAGCGGAATGAACCGCCAACTTATCCAGCACATGTTTTTTACGCAGCGGATGCTCTTCCAGCCACAACCCATCTCTGAGAAACATCCATACACACTCATTTATACTCATACACTACGGACAATTTAGCCTACCCAATTCACCTGTACCGCATGTCTTTGGACTGTGGGGGAAACCAGAGCACCTGGAGGAAACCCACGCGAACGCAGGGAGAACATACAAACTCCACACAGAAACACCAACTTACCCAGCCAAGGCTCGAACCAGCGACCTTCTTGCTGTGAGGTGACAGCACTACCTACTGTGCCACTGCGTTGCCATATATTATATTATATTATATTATATTATATTATATTATATTATATTATATTATATTATATTATATTATTCACTATACCATTCAAAAGCTTGGAGTGGGCATCTTTTTGTTTGGTGAAAAAGTGAATACTTTTTTTTAGCAAGGATGCATTAACTATCATTTATTCTTAAGACTTCATTGTAAAGTGTTATCTGTTGTACTTTATCATCTTTATGCAATTTAATGAAAAAACATTTGGTTACTTTAACATTAATAACAATCCAAAGGATACTTAGCGTATTGTGTATTAAAAGTCACATTTACACTGTCAGTTCCTGATGGCCTATTCCGATTTGTTCCCTATATCTGATTTTTTTGCCTGTCTGTTTACATGTTCTTTTAATTGTGACCCATATCCGATTCATGCGTTTACACTTGCCATACAATTTACGACGTCGCACATGCATAAAGGCGGGCTCTATCATCTGCGCCACATTAGCCACTATAGAAGAAATTGTCTTGCTTTTAGCTCTGCAAAATATGCAACGTTCACCCAACTTTAAAATGATTTTAAGGCAAAGGAGGAGGGAAAGGGCTGTTATCGCAGGTTGCGCCCATGGTTTACGGTGTCCTCCACCATTCAGAGGAATTTGTGGGTACGAGAGAGATCTCAGTTCTGGTGGGAGCAAATCGTGACCACTTTCCTCCACTAGGTTTCCTCTGTTGTTTACCGCGTCTTCCTTCTACGTCATTAAACTGTGGAGAAGTACCACATTGTCGCAAGTTTATTGACGTACAAAACAGAATGCCTCAATAAATCCGATCTGCCTGTTTATATGATAGTCGCACTGTCACATATATTCAATTTGTATCTAATTTATTTTCACATATAAAGGAGACCAGAAACAGATATCTGAATGCATGCGTTTTTTTGTGTGTTTACACGGTCATAGAACAGACCGGATCTGTGTCACATATAAACAAAAAATCGGAAATCGTGTAAACGGAGCCATAGTGTATTTATATTGTGAGAATGCCATATATAGCCATACCATCATGAGCCTAGATATTACAAATTCAGCTTTAAGAATCACAGGATTAAATTACATTTTACAATATATTTAAATAGAAAAAAGCTTTTAAAATAGTAAAAAATATCATTTAAAATTGTATTTTTGCTGTTTTAAATCAAATAAATGCGGGCTTATTGCAAAAAAAAAATCTTAATATCTTAAAATCTTCATTAACCATCCTCTCAACAACCAAACTGACTGTGTGTTCACTCTTATTTCTCATTCTCACCTATGACACAGCATGTCTCCACTCTGTACTTGTCTATCTCCACCAGATTGTGAGCCAGGTAACTGAGCTCGGGCTTCATACTCTGAAAAACAGAAAAAATTTAATCAGAGGATGTTAACAAGATTACTTTTGACATTAAAATATATATTTTTTTATGTTTAGTACCAGAATATAATTCTGCCATTATTATACTTAAATTTTCTAATCTACAAGATTCACCTTTGAACCTCAAAGCTATTCCACTGACAAGTTCAGTTTTATTATGGGCGTTTTACTTTTTTGCTGATTAGAACAGATAATCATTTTTTTTGTGTGTATTATATGCTAACCGAATCAAAAATAACAATGTCTTTTAAATGACTAATCAGATTAGATTAATCACTTGGTCAGTCAGGAAGATAACAACTTAAGCCTACTTAAGAAATCTCTTTTTGATTATTTGTTGAAGGAGGTGTTGTTTAAATGAAATAAATGACTAAAACATGGCATACGTCAACCAGAGAATTGATTTCTTTGGAAGCCCCATTTTTAACCACCATGTTTAAAAAGTTTGAGGTCAAATAAAGAAAGAAACAATAATAGATACACAACAAAAATAGGTGGAAGTTTCTTCTGCACATCAAGTTATTTACTTGATCCAAAATACAATATTAAAACTGAGTTTTATCATTTTTTTACTATTTACATAAGTGAATTAAATAAGTTTCCTCAGCTGTTTTCAAAATTAGCAACACCGAAAGATCATGTGACTGGAGAAAAGATAGGCATGGGCTGGTATAAGATTCTGACAGCATAATAACCTTAAAAATATCATGGTATTGTGATATTTTCATTTTAAATGTCTGGGTTAAAAAAAACTACTTCAAACTGAACACAATACATTTTATTTTAAGAAACATTTGAAACATTTTGTAATAGTAAACAAGTCAGGCTAAATAATTTATTGGCTGTATCTGCCCCCTATGCTGGGCAGCCATTCTTAGTGGTGTCCGAAACATATGCTGCGTCCAGATTTGCATACTTTAACTACACCCTAAAAGTATGTACTTTTTTGTGAAGAAAAAATACTGTTGAGTGTCTAACAGAAGAGTATGCAAGCTTTAGGACGTACTACTTTCTCGTTAACAGACCGTTGTGTTGCTTAGTTATGAGCCCTGTCAATCATCCACACATCATCCACATTTCTTTTATATTTAATTTCTGACCTTATTGGAGAAGCAGCTGCAGGATAATCTCCAATTCACGAGTCTTTCATGCAGAGAAATCTCCTCAGGTCTTTGGATAATTACGCATTTAGACGTTAATGTTCAAACACGTCTTTATACAAGTTCAGTATTGTTGTTGCAGATGAAATAGAACAGATTTAAATATTTCACAGTGGGCTAGATATTAATTAACAGTCATACAAACATCTTTACCGAAGTCTCTCTACTTGACGGTTGGTCTCGCACGTCCATCATGTTTGTGGTTTATTTACACTTTTCACCCACGTTTGTAGTTCTAATCGAATTCACGTCCAACACACAATGTACTGTGGGCAATATGAGCGGTTAGAGCATGGGCGGTTCTACAGTTTAAATTATAACTGGAAATAGTAAAGTATCCGGAAACCTTTGACATACTCTTTTTAACACACTACGATTTGGGACATACTAATTCTATTTACATACTAATACTATTTAGGACGGAGAGTATGCCAATTGGGAAGCAGCAATAGTGTCATAAACTGCGTCCGAAACCGCATACTTACAAACTATACAGTACGCTAAAATCAGTATGTGAGCCGAGTAGTATGTCCGAATTCATAGAATTTGAAAATCAGTATGCAAGAGTACCTGGATGACCTACTACTTCGGGCAAGATTCTAAAGTGTGCATCTCATGCACGCTGCGCTATCCCATGATGCCCCACTAGAGAATTCATGAATAGGAGTGAAGCAATGCAACTGACGCGGGTAGGTCACGTAACCATGACAAAATGGCGAATGTAGTATGTTCGAATTCCATTCATACTGCTCACATTCGTACTGTATAGCAGGGGTTTTCAAACTGTGGGGCGCGCAAGAATTTGAGGCGTGCACTCGAGTAAATTATGATGACGATTTTTATATGTTCAGATAGTTAGCTGTGGAACTAACGTTAATCAGATTCCCTATCTGAGCAACGTTAGTTCCACAGATAACTATCTAGCACCTGTAGAGTTAATGCGTTCGAGTAAAATATATACAAATAAAATGGACCGGGTGCTTTTTAAAATGAATGACGCTGAATGAAAGTCAAACCGGTGTGCCTTCTGACAAAAAAAGTGCCCTGAATCAAATCAGCAGGATGCCTCTCTGGATCTTTCACTTACTTTGAAAACATACTGACTACATTTACATGGACATCAGTAATAGTTATTTGCCTTAATCTGAATAAGACAATAATATAATTAAGGTGTTACGTGAAGTGCTTTTTAAATGTTGCGTCACCAGGCTATCCACGTTTCCTGCAGAGTCTCGTGTAATTTTGGGTGTTTCATCTTTCATTTTTCGACTTTAACTGTGGTTTGGCAGTTTCACTCATGAATATTTCATTCATGCCCCCATGACAAGCTGGGGTATTGGACGTGATTATGGAGTAAGGTCTGGTGGAAGTGTGTTGTGTCAGTGGAATTTGATACCCCACGCTGAATAAAAAGAAAAAAAAACTTTTGCATTTCGTGATGTGTCTGTGGTCCTTTACTGACAGCTGTGTGTGTGAGCCTTGTCGCAAAATGCAGCGAAAAGTCCTACATGAAGGTAATAGTTTGATTGCTGTGTTTACTTCAATAATGCCACTAATATATGCATACTCCACATGTCTTAACTCCATTTCTGTTTAGTTCAGTTATGACTTTAGTCGGATTAGGGTAATAATAAAAAAATAAATAAAAATCGCTGTTTACATGGTGGACTCTTAATCAGAGTATTTTCTTAATCATATTAAAATCATATTAAAGTAATGTTGCCCATGTAAACATACTCAATGTTCGACTCAACAGTGACCACTGACAGTGGAAGATGGTTTACGGTTAGTCGTGTCAGGAATTCAACCACAGATTAGCATGTTGTCCTCACAGAAACAGGCTCAGCCATCACACTGAATCAGGTAAGCTGTATATTTATGTTTCAATGTAATTGATGCTACGCACTTTAAATGCAGCAGGTAATATGTGAATGATGCATTATAATTTTGGCTCGGGGTTCCTGGGCGGAAGGGTCGAGTAAAATTGGACAAACTTGGAGGGGCGTGTGTCCAAAAAGATTGAAAACCCCTGCTCTATAGAACATACTTTATTAACGGCCAAGTAGTACATTTAAATTCAAATGCAGTACCTAATGAGTAGTAGGCGGTATCGAAAGCAGCCAGTGTTATGAAGTGCATTTAATCAATCCCACAATGCACAGCAATAATGAGTCTACAACTCATGTACACTCAACAGCTAGAAAGTCCACATAATGTTGCATAAATTTCTACATCCATTGCACATATAGATGTATAGCTTAAAAATAAGATATTATTTAATTAAAGTTAGCATACATTACGACAGAAATGAAAAGTCTTTGTTTCATTACTAATAGACAGCTCACTAAGTGTTAAATAACTATCACAGGGTCTGACCAAGTAGTTTTGGGGAGCAAATCTAAACATTAGAATCATTTCTGAAGAATCACGTGACTGGTGATGATGTAACCAGACCGATATGCCGAGATTCAAAAATTCAATATCATGATAAAATATCTGGCATACTGTGAATAATTATTTATTTTTAAACTTCAAGTTCTTTAGTGACAAATTATTTAAGTCTTAAAGGCAGTTTATTTTAAAACATGACGTTTCCACATGTTAATCTGGCATACGACATACTGAAATATTGGTGGAAAACTGTGTGACTTTATAGGCCCATTGTTCATTAATACTTGTTTGTTAACACAATAGGATAAACTCGCAATGAAAACTACAAATGTTTTAGCAATCTTATGTGATATAAAATTCCATAAAAATCAAAAGAAGTAATCCCAATATTAATATCATCCCATGCCTAAGTAAAGATGCTAAAGATTCAGCTTTGAAATCACAGGAATTCACTTAAAAAAAATGTTAGTTTTTGTGTACTTGTATGATCAAATAAATTGCAGGCTTGGTGAGCAGAAGACACTTCTTTAAAAAAAAAAACAATAAACATCTTACAGTTCTAAAACTTTTGGCCAGTAGTGTATAAATGGATAAATGTTTCACAATGTCAGTTTTCATATCAAGCTAATCAGGAGCTCTCACCCGGACATAAAGCAGATTGGAGAATGTGTCCATGTTTTCAATACGGAAAGGATCCTGTTCTCGAAGTTCATTAAACAGATACAAGGCTTGATCAATATCTAAAAAAAAAAAAAATCAGAAAAATCAGAAAAAAAGCTTTTTAATAAGACCTATTTATACAACATAGTGAAAAACATTAAATGACAATGACCAGTGTATTAAATGATGTTTGTTAACATTAGCTAATACAAAATAATATGTTCACTGTCAGTTTAGTTCAGTCGCATTAGTTCAAGCACAGTTAATAATATTAATAGAATAAATTTTGATTTTAAGCATATTTTAATGTACAGAAATGAATACATGCGTGTTATACATACATATTTAACATCATTAGTTTGGGTACAAATGTAGTTTGGAGCCTATAGAACTAATTAAACTGTAATTTGTAAATTGTTCCAAAAGAAACATTATGAAACAACATTATTTTCATCGTTCACCATTTTGTAATACATTAATATTAATTATTAATATTGTTAAGTTAAAATCACTAAGAAATATTCAATAACATTATTAATCCACATGGATTGCATAATTGGCTGCTCAATATGGGAAAAATCTAAAATTGCGATATTTTGTTATTCTGCAGTTATTCTTCCAAATAGAGATATTCAAGTCTTCTGGTGAAAAAAAAAAGAATTTATCATTTTAAGCTGATTGGAATGAGTCTGTAGGGGAGTGAATCTGCATAAATTATAATCTATAACGATCTACACGCATAGAAAAATACAATAAAGAAAAAAATTAAAATGAAATAAACAATGTTTAATTGTTTTTAGAGGAGTCTAACCGTATTCCAGTACAGTACCTAAATAATCAAATGTAAAATAATACTGCGTAATCTTTGTTGTAGAAATAATTCAATAAAATGAATGGTTATTTAAATTACAATGAATCGATACGCTTTCTTATGCCTGAATGCTTGTAAAACTCCTCATACAGTCATAGGCCTCAAAAACACATGCAAATGATAAACTATTATCCAGACTTAACATCTTGCTATGCGACTTGTGGATTATCACATTGTGACATCACTGCTGAAACAATATATTGTGTCCCTAATACATTCTTAATATAATAATCTAAAACAGAGAGATGTTAACTAAAAAAAGTAGCAATATTCTTAACCCTTGTGTGCTGTTGGGGATGTTTTCATCCATTCTGGGGAGATTTTGAGTCTTCATTTGGCCATAACTTTGTGTTTCAGCAAATGAAATAATTTTTGGTGACAAATCTTATTTCGACACATATTTTGGGGAAAAAAGCTTTAAAATGTTCAAAAATGTACTATCTTTTCATTATGTTGGTGGCTCTTTTTGCCCCATTGACTAAAACTTTTAATTTTTACTGTTGCTCATCGGTTGCAGTAGATGAAGCTTAGTTTCAGCCTTCTATATCAGGGTTTCTGCAGGTTACATCAAGTCAAATTTAAGACTTTTTAAGACCATTAAGAATGACATTTTAGACCGATGCAGGGTTAAGATTTTTTCTAATGGCTTGGTATTATCATAAGAAATCATGTAACTGTTTTTTTCTGATTATTGGGTTTAATTTGGGCAATTTGCTGTAAAAAAATGTCTAACATTGGATGTAAATTGTATTTCTTTGCAAAACTTGCAAACTTAACGTTTTATTGAGATGTATTGTTGGTCATTAGATGAATGTCCGCCCAATTGAGTAGCTTTACTTGGATAAAGCAAAATTAAAACCTGTTTAAAAATACCTACAACACAATATTTCAGTGAATTTAAGAAAAAAATTTAGTTTTTTAAATTTAAGACCCAGCTGACACCCTGTATATGGAGTATAGTGAGTGTGTGTGTGTGAGAGAGAGAGAAAGAGAGAGAGAGAGAGAGAGAGAGACTTTTGTGCTGTTATCTTGATATGTCTGAGAAAATCAAAATAAGCAGCTCAGCTCTCAGAATATAGCAAACATAGCAAGTGTATTTATGCACGCACACTATAATCTGCTGTTTTACTCCATAGAACACCATATAAAAAAAGTTACTTTTTTGCACAGGCCTATCTAAAGGGTTAATGCTGCCAACTGATGATCAACAGAACAAAATAACACATTTTACTTTATCCCAATAGGAAAAACCAGCAACATTTAAGAATGCATGCACTGCAAAAAAATGCTTTTCTTACTTAGATTTTTTGCCTTGTTTCTAGTCCAAATATCTAAAAATTCTTATTTCAAGAAACATTTTCTTGGCAAGCAAAACAAAATGTCTTGTTTTCAGAAATAACATGCCAATATTAAGTCACTTTTTCCTTAAAACAAGCAAAATAATCTCCCAATGGGGTAAGCTAAATAATTTTGTTTTTCTTTTTGACATTATTTAGCTTACCCCATTGGCCGATTATTTTGCTTGTTTTAAGGAAAAACTCCCTTCAATTTGACATATTATTTCTTAAAACAAGACAACATGTTTTGCTTGTATAGAAAAATGTTCTTGATTTAAGAATTTTTAGATATTTGGACTAGAAACAAGACAAAAAAATCTAAGTAAGAAAAGTATTTTTTACAGTGTGATTATATGCTGTCATGGCTTTGCAATCAATAAATGTAATTATAATAGAAGTCAATGGGGCAAAAACAGCCACGAACATAACAAAAGGGTAGTCAAATTGAACAATACACAAGGGTTAATCAACACAAGGATACATGAGTTTGTGATAATTTGTTGTTTGGTGTGAATAATACCCACCTCGTATGTTATGATAAGCTACGGCAATCTGGGAGATGATGTAGCTGCTCTTGGCAAACCCTGCTTCCATAAGGCTCTGATATTTCTGCAGCGCCTCTTTGATCATCTGCAGTTCCGTGTACATGTGTGCCATGAAGAAATCCCTCACCCAGCAGTCTGGCAAGGACAGGGACTTCAGCTGATAAAGACACACACACAAAAAAGAAATGCTTTCTAAGTAAGCTTTTTCTTCAGCATACATTCAATGTGGTGTGTGATTGGCAAGGTTGGTTAAGAAAAGATGTACCATTTCAATGTTGGTGATGAGATTGCACAGCTCCAGCCATGATCCCCAGTGTAGAGGAAGAGCATGTGTTGCAGCCACAAAAATCTCTACCGCCTCTTTAAGCAAATCCAGTTTACGAAGAACCACGCCATAACTGATGGAAAATAAGGGATTATATTGGATGTGTCCAAAAGCTTTAAAATGCTGCCTTAAGAGGGAGCATTCCAAGGTAGCAAGACATCAAGGATGCCAATTCTGCTTCACTTCCTGAGGTACCTTCTACTAATCGAATTAAAAACGCAGCACAGATGTATCCTTTAATGGCTATGCTGCTGTGGTATAGGGCTGTGCATTGGGAGAATATCTAATTGTGATTTTTTTTAACAGATATTGTGATTTTGATTTGATTTGCGATTTTAATTTTGTAGTCAAGCTTCAACTCAATCTGTATCATAGCTTCTTACTGCTAAAATGCAGTGGGTATTAGTCAAAAAAGGAACTGAAAATATATTAACTTACTGCAACTTTTATTCCAATTTGTTTTTAAACATTTAGAAATTAAACACTACTTTTTCTCTAGAGCAAACAGTAGTGAGTTATGGGCGTTAGTCATCTCCTGCTGCATTCATGATGTTTTTTCATATGGTGTAACAGCTGCAAACAGCTCCGAAATTGTACTTTGCTGTTGCCTGCTACTATATTGAGTCACTGGCAATGCTTTCAGTTGACTTTTTAGCAAGACACTCCTCATATCGCCGCCTGTGGTGCTTTTTTTAGGTGCTGGTTGTTGTATTTTCTCGTGCTGTGACAACAATTCTGCGACAGCTCTTACAAAAGACCAGTTTTTGTTTGGTGTGTGACTTTGAAACCAAAATATTCCAATATTACCAACATGCTGTTTTTCTTTGATATGAATTTGTCTATTAATGCTTCTGAAGCAGCAGACGCCATCATCCCACTTGTACGGTTTGTTTGTTTAATTGCAGGCATTCCGCACAGTTCGGTTGCTCAATTCTGACTGGGCAGAACGAAAGTGAGCTCACTCAATTGGCTGGTAAGAATGTCACACACAGACAGCAGTCACGCATTTGCTCTGGGGTGGGGAAAATTATATAATACATATATATATTTCATATCGCAGCCTCTTGCAATTAGCTAATCGCAATGTTTCAAATTGCGATTCGATTTGATTAATCGTACTGTGGTATTTGATGAAATTGTATTATTTTACTGTGTGCAGGAATACATACATTTTGTTAAATTAAGGCATATAAAGTATTTAATTCTGACTTTAAGTTACTTTTATTCAACCAGAAAGTTGTTGTTTTTTTATCGGAAATGACACATGCTTCTTCCAGAAGACGATGTACAAGAGGCATCATTGTGGAAAAATAGTATTTCTTGAAGTGACTAAGTTAGAAATTGCAAGTTGTATGAATAATTTTGGTTATGACTGTATATAGATTAACATTTATTGAATTACATTTTAGTAACAATGTAGCCTATTAAAACAATTTGCAAATGAAAATATAACAATTATTTTAGTAGATGAATTAAATGTTGTTTAACTTCGGTTCAGTTGCATTAAGGATTTAACAATAAAGCCAAAATTTGTTTATAGCGTGTCTTGCTGTCGTTTTACTTTTATTGCAATTACAGTAATGTTCTGGACATCAGTAAATGACCAACTCTACCTCTGTGTAACAGTGCAGGTAATCAATGACAACATCTGCACTCATTCACTTTAGAAAAGTTAAAAATAAAAGATTGTAAAAATAAGATGCTAAAACTAGAGGATCTGTTCCCTTTAACTAGATTGTTAAGCATTTCTTTATTTCGACACTCCATGTTTACAGTTAAATCCTCTATTTGAAATCTGCAATTTATCAAGAATAATCAGAGACCATGGTTGCAATTAATGCTGTATTATTATAATTTTTTTAATTGCTCGACAGCTCTAATGTGTTTACATATGTGTGTCCTTCTGAACTGACAAGACTGAAAAGAACCATTGAGATTTAAGCAACAATCATATAGTTTGAGTGTTACAATGATGACAACAATGATATTCCCATTAACCTCTAAAGGGAGAAATGAAGCCTGTGTTTATTTAAATCAAATGTAGGGAAATCTGGGTAAAAGCAAACTAGAGCTGCACGATATTGGAAAAATTTAACATTGCAATTTTTTTTATTCTGCGATTATATATTGTGATGTGAATATAGTTTTCCTAGATGAGTTGAATAACTGTTTGGAAAGAATTAATTATTTTAGATTAATTGGGATGATTCTGTAAGGGACTGCATAAAATATAGCAAAGAATCTACAAGCATAGATAAATTCAATAAAGAAAAAGATACAAATTAAAATAAACAGCGTCTTATTGTTTTCCGAGGAAGTCAAAATATTCAAGTATGCAGTAATTAAATAATTAAATGTAAAATAACACTGCATAGTCTTCGTTTTATGAAGATTTGGTAACACTACAATACGGTTGTATTAGTTAAATGTTAGTTAATGCATTTACTAACATGAACAAACAATGAACAATACATTTATTTCAGTATTTGTTCATGTTAGTTAATGTAAACAGTTGTTCATTGTTATTTTATGTTAACTCATGATGCATTAACTAATGTTAACAAGCACGAATTTGGATGTTGCTTATATGCTAGTAAATGTTGAACTATGATTAATAAATGCTATACAAGCACTGTTAATAATTAGTTCCCGTTAGTAAATAGAAATATGATCCAAAAAATGCTATAAAATAAGTCGTTATTAATTTTTCAAAGTTACAAAGGTACAATTTCTTATGCCTGAATGCTTTTAAAACCCTCACAGTCAAATTCCTTGAAAAACATTGCGTATACTCGCGATGTGACCATTGCAAATGATCACATTGCGACATCAATGCTAAATCAATATATTGTGCAGCCCTAAACCCAAAGATATAAATACACTAGATATCGCATACGGACCCTGAGCATGCGTCAATAGCACCGCCACATTTATACAGTGCTCCCAGCACAAATGTCATTCGACCGCACTAGTCAAGACCGTGTGCCAACGTGAAGATGCTGGACTTTAGCGCTATGTACCGGTGTAGTAACAAGCAAACAAATCACAAAGGCAGAACATTTCGTAGGTAAGATTTCGTTTTTTACGCTTTTATGTAATGAACTTTTTGAACGTTATTGATGATAATACAGACACTTACTACATTCACCACAAGGCAAAGTAGCGCGAACTTGCACTGAATACTGGGCTTATGCTAGTTTTGTTGAATAAATAAGCAAACAATGCAAAAGAAATATGACAATGAGATGTTGCGGTGCCAGAAACTTGTATTACTGTCAGCTAAGTGAACGAGTCGTTCATAACGGAGATTCATTCACAACGAATCGCTCCCTCTGTCAGAATGAGAAGTGAAAGCAGGAGAGGAGGTGCGTTTCAGGACACAGATTAGATCAAATCTAACAGGAGGAAGGATAATACATTTACATGCACACAAACACACACTCTTTGTCAGCAATGCCCGTACACTGACTGATCCATCAATATAGAAAAGTGATGTAAAATTATAATTTTCGTAATAAAAAAATATTTGCGTACTGACCACCGAGAACAATCACGATCATAGATATATGTGTATATCTTTGGCTCTGGATGGCCACAGTCCTCCACTGCAGCTTGGTCCCGCATTAATTTCAAAGGAGCGCTACCCTGTACTAAAATGGCGGCTCTATTGACGCATTCCTACCAATAGACAACAACAGGGCAGGCAACATCTAATGTAAATATCTATGCCCTAAACCAAACTATTTTTTGTTTTACAAATAAACGTTTATATAAGTTGTACCATAAATGCACAAATTAGCTCTAATGTCACTGAATCTAGAAATAGAACAGGCTAATAATGTGACAATCTGTGCAAATATGTATATATTAGAGAAAATTATAGGTGCAGGTGGCTGATTAATTGGTTTGAAGCAGTAAAACTGTGCATATATAGGTCATTTATTTTATATCTTATATAGTATATCTTACACTTAAGAGAAAACTGCATGATGCACAATGAGAAGTGCAAATAAACATAACTTCAAACTGCGAGACAAACTCAGAATTGGGAGAAAAAAAGTTAGTTAACCCTTTCAGAGGTAAATAAAAATTGTGAGATTGTAATAATTTGAGTTAAAATAGTAAACTTGCAATTCTGAAAACAACTGTAACAATGAGTCACTTCATCTGTGGTGTGAGCAAGCTTTCATGTGTGTATTTTTCTATACTTTTCTTATCAGACCTGACATGTTTTTTGGTAACAACTCACATTTCAAAACTAATTAGATACATACAGATACAGCGCAAATCCATCCAGCTCTCCTGCACTATGTTTTTTGCTCAGCTCCACCCGAAGTTCTCGCAGGGCTTCATTGCGGACCTGACCCTTTTCCAGTGGACCTGCGAACAAATATGTATTTATGATGAAAGCAGGCGAGACTGCCTGTGATTGAGGCGCTGTTTAAAACATATTCTCTTACCAAGGCTGTCGACTGTCTCATCATCCTTCTTTTTTTCCCCTGACTGAGAGAATTAAAAAGGACATAGGTATTTCCTCATTTCATCTCCAAATGAATAATTAAGTGAAAGTGTAACATCTTACAAGGTAGCGCGAATACATATACAGAAAATATGCTTTCTGACTCCGGCAGCCACGGAGAAAATACGCAGCTCGGTCATACTCCTTCAGGTCAAAATATGATTTGGCTAGGCAAAGGGCATCTAAATCCTGGGCATCTTCCTGAAAGAAGAAACAAATAAGGCAGTGAGTTTAATTGTGTACACCAGCATGCCTTGAACAAAACAAATTTGCATCTTACATGCATCTAACACTTCCACTGTTGACCATTATTTACATATGACCACATTAGGGCTGAACAATATATCGTTTGAGCATCAACATCACATCGTGTTTATCTGCAATAGTCACACTACAGGATTAATTATTTATTACACATTAAAAGATAAAGATATTATTAAACATATATTTGTTTTATTATTTATACAATGGTGACTATGTTATTTTAAATTTGACTTGAACATCTTAGTTGATCAAAATTAATAAATATTTACAAATAGAGCTATTTAAGTCATCTAGTAAAATTATATCCACATCGCAATATATAATCACAGTAAAACAAAATATCGCAATGGCAAATTTTTACAATATCGTGCAGCCCTGATAGATGGATGGATGGACTGACGGACAGACAGACAGACAGACAGATAGCGATCTCGATTTGACCCTAGCTTTTCTACGATTCAGCCAATTATATTTTCAAGTTCAAGAGAGAAGCATAAAAGGGGTTTTACAAGTCTTAACATTGTTATATATCAGTGCTCAGCAACATGAACAACTCCAAATGGTGTTAAAAGTGTCACATACTGTATTTATAAGGTATAATTACCCAAAAATGTAATTTCTTCTTACTTAAAGTAATGATGTATTCACAGCCGTGAAATCACACGACTGACGCACTCTTTGTTTACTACTGAGAGGACACGTGTGTATGCGAGTGATGTCTACTTTAGTGAACAGAACCTCCATAGGCTGTGAAAAACAGGTAATAAAGTTGCAAACGAGCAATTCCATGCAAATGTCAACCTTGCCATGAAAATGTAAAAAAAAAATGTTTTTACCAAAATAGCGAATCCTTTTGTAGGATTTTTTTTGTAGGCACAATGCTGTAGGCTTTTGTTTCACAGTATTGTAAAAACACTCAAAAACGTCTGTCAATGTTTTCAAATTTGATTTACCAAAGTTACAATTTTACATCTGTCACATCCATAATGTATCTTTTTCCTCATAACTGCAAAAATGTCAAATAAAATAAAATAATAATACTTATGTATGTTCTATAGAGAGCTGACTCTTATTCATTTGATAAGCATGTATGTTGTAGACTGTAAACTCGCTAACTTTTTTGGTCTCATCCATAATAATACATGTTTATTTTTCTCATTTAAAATATAAAAAATGTTTACAGATTGATATTTTTCTGACCCCATAACTCTGTGGTTAGTTGTTTTGGAAAACATAAACAGATGTTTTAATATAAACTTTACATATACTTCCTATGTGATAAAAAAGTAAAAAATAAATTTTACTGCAAAGTCACATCCATAACATTGGAATTGCTCAAATATCGTTCGGATTGTTGAACAGATTGATCATTTGGGAGACGTGTGGAGCGTATGATTTAAATGATTATCACATTTTAGAGTTATGATTACGACAAGCATTTGATTTTTTCTTTCTTTCTTTTATAGCAAACACAAAGTGTTGTGCAAAAAGAATAAATGTTTACTGGGTCAGTATAACTACTTTAGCCTATTTAATGTTGAATATAATGTAAGAGAGAATCTGATTATGACAAATGTCTCATTTTACCAGTGAAAAACATGGTCTAATAATGTTGTTAACAACAAATAACAAGCATATGTCTCAAACATAATAATTCAACTTCAGAATTATGAATAGTTGTATTCTGATGCCATCACTTTACTGTGAATTAACGAACAGGACATATTTAAAGTCTGTTAAAGTCCACCATTCCAAGTCTATGCAAAATTTAGCATTTTAACCAATAGTAGACCTACACATAGGCCTATATTTTTGAGAATAACAATATTAATAGCCTACTCATAATAACCTTTATTTTACATCTACAGAATCGTGAGAAAATTGTGATCTTGATTTAAAGCACAAAAAAAATTTATGATTCTCATTTTAGCCAGAATTGTGCAGCCCTAAGATAGATAGATAGATAGATGGATGGATGGTTAGACAGATAGATATGGATGGATGCAGGGCAAACAATATTAAACTTGCAAAGAGTGGAAAAAAGTTATAGGACTCCAGATTGACCTCAGTTAACTCTGGTGGTGGAGGGATTTCATTCAGAGGAAGTGGATCCAAAGAAAAAGCCAGTTCAGATGCCCTGAAAAACAAACAACAGTGCAACTGTCTGGGTGACTGATTGAATTTCCTTTTTACAAACTGCTGATCTAGTGTGTGAAGTGCATTTTTATAATTGCGTATATAAACACACACCTCCTTGTACAGATCGGACTACATGTTTGAAATACATCTAACAATGTCTACTGTAAATTACTGAAACAAAGACATTAAATAACAAGGGACTGTTACACAATATTACATTGAAAAACAATATAAAACACAACACAACAACATACTGGACAGTGTTAAACATTTTGAATAAAAAAGATTACGATCTGTAAACATCATTATCTTTCATTTATCATCTAATTATGTTATACTATAGTAAATCTATGTAGTTGTTTAATGTACATTTGTTTAAGACAGTGTTGAACGATTTCAAAGAATACAGCAAATCATACAAAGAATAAGCGATCATGATACAACATGGCATTGATATTACCATGGTAAAATGTAGTGTTTTGCAACCCAACAGACTACCGAAATGAAGGTAACACAGAAACTATATCTAGGCAGTAGAATTAAGCCATGTTTTTTTCCTTTTCATTGTGTTAGCTGTCATGCTAACTGTCACTCAACAAAATACTGCAATAAAAAACGGGACTGTGTTAAATTCTAAATTAAATGGGGGTTTGTTCTTACCATTTCACACTGTGGACGAGTCCTCTTTCTTTACACTGAGCTATAATAGAGATAAGTTGCTTTTTTATTTGGACCAAATCGCCAAAATCGCTGCAACGGGTAGCCGCCATTTTTCATAAATACGTCATACAGACGTACACCAACGCAAGAGCTGATTGGTCAAACTGATCAGACTTTGATACAACATACTCCTAATGTCAGAATAGCAAATTCTTCCCCAATTTTGTTTATTTTGACTCCAAAAGTAATTATTATTTTTTTAAATACAAATTTTAACATCTGCTTTATAATAAACATCATTCTTTTTATGCAGATTTTATATTCCTAAATGTACATTTTAAAATTGCAAGCCAATATTTATAGCATGTTTACAAGATATTTAAAATTACTTTACTAGTTTACTAGTCTTAGATTACTCGTTTTTTTATCCAAATAGAAAGAGATCTCTGAGAGACGTTATTTATGAGTAGTTTCCATATTTGAATTTCATGTAACGTAAAATAAAACATGCACTTACTTTATATATTGTGGTAAAATAAAATAAAAAAGTTTAATATTTTAGTTTAAATAATAATTTTATTATTATTATTATTATTAAGCTAAATATTATTAAGATAAATATAAAACTTAAATCTACAGCTTTATGTAGGCCTAAACAGTATAAACATATGCATTTAGCAGTAAAAATGAAAAATACAATAACAACTATTTATTTTTTTGCAGTAAAAAAGGTTTTGTGTATTTATTTTAATGGTCACACTTTATTTTGAAGCATTTTGTTGAATTTAAGTTACATTGCATCTATACACCAACTCAATAGATTATAAGTAGACTGTTAGTGTGTTAGGGTTAGTGTAAGCTGACATGTACTTGCAAAGTTTCTTATAGTCAATTACATGTTGAAGGAGCAGTATCAGCAGATATTAAGCAGACAGTCTACTAATACTCAAGTGAGAAGTAATTGGCATCTAGTTGCAATGCAACTTGTAGTCAACAAAATGTGCAATAGGGACCATCAAATAAAGTGTTACCATTTTAATTAGCCTACAGCTCAATAAAATCCTCTTCTTGTCATCCCAAATGGTCAACATCCTTTGTGTGGTTGCAGGCCTGTAGCCAGAGGGGGTTTGGGTGATTTGGAAGACCCACCCCTCACTGACAAAGGTCCAGACTATGGCCAATACATGAGCTCATTTGTCCTATTTTGATTGCTATGCCTTCATAAATAGTGAAAATAATCCATCGAAAAAGGCTTTGAGACCAAGTGACTTTAGCTGATCAGTTTTGGCTAATGCTAACAAATATTTCGTTTTATAATCTAATATAAGAGAAGTCTTTTTTCGCTAATGTAATGTTTTTAATCAGAGAAAACATTTTACAGGTAACATTTATTCTAAATGTTAGTCTTGAAACAAAAAATGACCAATAAAAAGGTGTGACGCACCAACAGTGGACCATATTGAAATTGAATTGAATAGTATTTTGGCTTTTTTTGTTATCCCTTTAATTTTTAAATGTACTTTTTTACAAGAGAGGCTAGAAAAATTGTGAAGTTCTAATTTTTTTTAATTATTATTATTGTTATTATTATTATGTTTTATTTATTTTTTATTTAAATTGCCAAATGAGTGAGGAAAGTTGAATGATCTGTCCAGTTTGTTATTTGCCTAATAAATGACAATAGACTACAGTTTTTAATTTAAAACTTTAACAATTTCCTATATTTTCTAATGAGATATAATGTAACAAATATGTATTTTAAAAATAAGTATCTTTATTCTAAATCGTTAGGAAATATTTTTATATCAAGGCTTATCCAAAAAAGTGTGGTTATGATGACCATCCGACAAGCTAATACAGCTAAAATAGTGCTTAAAATGTCACTAAAATGCAGTATTTAAATCTCATAATTAAATAGAAAATGAGGCGTATAACTGCAAAAAAGTCCACTTTTTGAGGAAAAAAAAAGAACCACTCTTTTCACCAGGCTGCATGGTTACTGCCTGAGATGGTATTTCAATGCAAATTCCAGCTTACAATAAAACACATTTTACAGATGCTTTTTTGGCATGGTAACCCATTAGAGCTGTTTGGGTTACCAAAACCACTCTTTAACTTTTTCTGTTGTTAATTATGATCTCCACCAGGACTTTTTGTTTTCCTCTTCCAGGAACTGGAACATATAATCACTCACAGCCATCTTTGGTCAAGTTAAGCTTGCAGAGAGTTGATTTTCATTACCCATCTTAGTCATTATGTATCCTTCTGATGACCTATGGGATTGTAAACATGGACAAATAGTAAATATAGCCTGTTTAATAAGACACGCATCCCTACAAAATAAAACTTAAAGTTAAAGCAAACCTAGTCATCATGCATCCATCTAGTTGATCATGCATTGGAGGCTCTTTTTATGTGAGCTGAAATTTTGTGCAACAATAGTGTCATCAGAGGAGGATGTTTAAAGGGCTTTTAGAGCATGATCTCATTCGGCATCTGGGAATGATTAACACATGTGGAGTCCAGATTGTGAAAGTAGCTTATTATTAGGCTACCTACGTGCCATGGCTTGCAGATCAAATGATCTTGATTGGACAAAAACAAACAATGTGTGAAAATATTTAGCATATCACCTGTTAAACTTCACATTTTACTTCAGCTCACACACACGCCGAAGACCCGTTATGTTTTGTTTGGAGTGTTTGATGTTAAACACCTCCCCTTCACCCTTGGCTGATGATCATCTGTCACTCTTCCACTATTTTAGTAGGTGGTTGTAGTAAGGCTACTCCAAACGCTGTTCGGACGCACAGGTAGGATGAACAATGTTTTATTTCTTGTTTTATGATTTTAATAGGCTAGAGGTAAATAAAAAAAAGTTATTTATTTATGTTTTGGACAAGTGGAAAGAATAAAGCAGTACTGCTTTAATAACAGGCTATTAAAACATTAGATTTGGTTTTGAAAGAGTTTTAATGGAAGCCTGCTGCTTCACATTAATCTTTAATAGAGATAAACTGGAGATAGCCTATGTGTTGTTTTTTCACAGGTGTGTAGACGATGGATTTAAAGGATAAAGTTGCTGTTGTGACCGGAGCAGCTCAGGGTTTGGGCAGAAGCTATGTCGAAATACTCATAAAAAATGGGTCAAAGGTAAAATAAATAATACAAATTATATAAAAAAGCTTTTATTCGCATTGATACATACTCAAAGGACACGGAATCAACCATGTAATTAAAGAATAGTGTTCCGTAATTAAGTTTTATTTACGTTACCATGTCATTAAGGGTAAACGCCGCTTCGGGTTCTAAATAAAAGCGTCGCAGATCTGAACTGCGTCAAAAACCTGTCTGATAATAATCGATAGATTGAGTATCTGTGCCGGCTATACATTGATAAATACTGTTTCGATTTCATAAAGCTGAAAATAGGGAAAAGAGCTATTTGTTCATAACATTTGGCCGTTTATGTGTTGATTTGTGATTATGTGTTATGTTCAGTCATGCATGAGGAAAAAAATGATTGCTGTTCATCAAAGGTTAGATCTGACAGCAAACACAGACCTTTCAATCGTGTGGTAATAACTGGCAGCGATAATAAAGACATGCATCGTAATTCGTCGAAAGTTCATCCCTGGTGGTCATTGTATTTTTTTATACGTTTTAGGCTATATTTAAAGTACATTAGGGGAGAGCGGGGCACAAAGTAACACTTTTTGGTTTTGGTCAAATAAAGAACAAAGTAATAGGGTTAGACAAACCATATTTGTTTTACCAACAACACACAAGTCTCTCCTACAAATGAGCACTGGAATTTTGATCACCGGACGGACCTATGGTTTCTGTGCAGTATTGCCAAAAGTGCCAGGAGTAAAAATGTTACTATTTACCCCACCTGCAGGGCAAGTTGAAACAGACAGAAGGTTAGTTGTAACACATGCTTATAAAGACAGATTTCACACAATTAATTTAAATTCAGTTTACTTTAAATAGTAGTTTTCTCAGTAATTGGCTCACTTCATTTTTATTCTATATAGCACAGTATGTTTATTTATTTTTTTGTTTATTGGATAAACACATTTGAATGTATTTGCATTATTATCCATTTATCCATTATTATACAATGCATTTATTTGCATTATTAGCAATAAAATATATTTTTTTCTATTAAAACTATTTTTATTTAAAAAGTTCTCAACATTACACTCAAAATAAAAAAAAAACAGTTGTTAGTTTAATTGGTGTCCAACAATGTGTGGCCTCATTGTAACACCCTGTTACAACTAACCCTGCTGTGTCATGTTTTCCTTAAAACTGGCTAGCAGGCACTGTGTGCTTTATACATCTTTCAAAATGGTTTCATCTTTTAGCCTAGAAGATTGTAATCACAACAATATAAGATTTTACGTACATACTTTCACCGTTTTTTTTTCATAAAAAAAATATTGACTGTAATAAAAAAAAATTTGCTGCAAAAATGGTTTCTCCTGTGTTTCTCATCCAAATTTTGCAGAAAATTTTCAATAATTGGCAGGAAGACGTCTGCCGACACTGTGGTGAAAACCTCGGAAGCATGCCATGGTTAAACCTGAGCAAATACCTTAAAACTCCGTGTTACGTTTAACCCTGCGCTACTTTGTGCCCCGCGCTCCCCTAGTAGCCTACTACATGTTGTTTATTACATTAAATGCTGTTAATTATTTCAAATTGTTTTAATTCAAAAAGTTTCTATTTAAATAATAATAAAAAAACAGATGGCCACCGCTGCATCGGATGTCTGATGATGATCCGGACCCACTCCCCCCCTCCGGGGTGGTGGTCACATCCCAAAGCAGACATGTTGGGCGTGCTTTCCTGGGCTGCTTCGGCCGTGGGTCTGAAGATGGTTCATCCCTCATCCCCTTGGCCAGACTGACTAGATGGGTGTTACATGGAGGATACTAAGAAGGCCAGACCTTCCAAGTCTTCTTCTTCTTCTTCTGTCCCCTTCTTCCTGGGGGTGCACAGTAGGCTCATGCAGTCTTGGAGGGCACCTTTTCTGCCTGATCTCCTTGCACCTCCGCCCTCACAACTCTTGATGGCGGAGCAGCCAGGGGGTACGAGGTGATCCTACAGATTGAGCGTGCCTTTGCGGTCAACCTATGTCTGCGAGGTGCCTCTTCCTGCGGGGTGAACCTCGTCTCCTGTCCAAAGCGTGCAGGTCAGCTGCCTCCCTCTGAGCCAGAGCCTACACAGCTGCGGGCAAGGCTGCTTCTGCCCTGCACGCTATGGCCACCTATCAGCGCTAACAAGCGCAGGCGCTGGCCCGCCTGCACGAGGGTGGTTCCGACCCAGGCTTGTTACACGAGCTCCGCACCGCAACTGACTATGCTCTTCGGCCCACTAAGTCCGCTGCGTGTGTGCTGGGAAGGACGATGGCCACATTAGTGGTCCAGGAGCACCACCTCTGGCTAAACTTGGTGGATATGTGCGATGTTGACAAGGTTCGCTTTCTTCACTCGCCCATATCTTAGGCTAGCCTGTTCGGCGACACCATCTGTGAGTTCAACCAGAAATTCACAGCGGTGAAGGAGCAGTCGGATGCGATGGGTAAAATCATCTGTTGGCAGGAACGTAAGTCAAGCGACAACGCCGAGCACCTCGCAGACAGGCAGCCCCCCCTTGTCTTGGATATGTGCCCAAGATTCCTACCACACCGTTTAAGGA
Organism: Danio tinwini; assembly: GCA_903798205.1. Lineage (NCBI taxonomy): Eukaryota > Metazoa > Chordata > Actinopteri > Cypriniformes > Danionidae > Danio > Danio tinwini. The sequence goes on from CAIGQZ010001206.1 coordinate 9,068,699, forward strand.
TCAGGTAGTGAGCCTGCAAGCCCTGCCCATGGAGGCGGCAGACCCAGCTCTTGGTACCTCTCTAACAGACATCTGCAGAGCTGTGAGCTGGGCGACACCTAATACATTTGCAAGATTTTATAATTTCCTCTAGGGTGTTAGGAAACCTTGGTGATTGAGGAAAAATTAGGTTAAGGTGTTGTAACACGCTTGCTGCACCTTTCTCTCTAACAGAGATGCGTGCGCTTTCTTGCTGTCAGTGGAGTTCGCCACTTGGCGAACCCTGCAGTGTTCCTCCAAAGCCCCCAGCATCCGACTTAGCGGAGGAGTCAGGTAATGGCCCGATACGTTTTTAGCATGCCCACTGGTCAGCCCGCGTTCTGGGTATAGGTGCCTGCTATGTGCGATCCCCACTGGCGATCCCAAATGCTCACCCAGCCACGATGTAGTTCCTCCTCCTAGGCGGGATCATGTCTTCCCTCCCCGCTAACCATCTATTTCATATGAGTACTCCCCCTTCTTAGGGCTAGTCCATATGTCTTCTTGCCACCAGGTCTCCCAACTTGGGCAGCAGGTGGCCTCCTCTGTATCGGGACTGCACGCTTTCCCAATGTACTGTCATATTTAAAATTCCAAGTTAACAAGGTGCAGTAAGGGCCAGGGAACACGTTGGATGACTGCGCCTCTAGTGATGCAGGTGTGCTCATGCTCTTAGCTTGGCATAACCTCTCATCTGGGGCATGGGGATTAGTTTAGTAACCAGAGTGTTATCCTCATTAAGAAAAAAGATTACATTAACATGGACCAGGAAATTTTTTTGTTCTGTAGTGCTAGACAAATAATTTCTGTGCCAGATTAGGCACTGGTTTACATATGTCAGCCTAGGTACTGTGTAATACAGTTGTACATAGACCAAGATGTGTTCATGTGTCTATATATATCTATATTACACAGTACCTAGGCTGACATACACAAACCAGTGCATCCAGTTGTAAGAGCAACAAATGATAACTTGACTTTTAGTTGATCATTTGAAAAAGTGGCAGAAGGTCGATTTTTTTTCCAATCAATTATCTGTTGAACTGCATCCCAATCATCACAAATACTGCAGAAGACCTAATGGAACCAACATGTACTCAATATTCTCAAAGAAATCCGTCAAGTTTGGTGAAGAAAAAATCATAATTTGGGGTTAAATTCAATATGGGGTGCATGTGGAGATCTGCAGATTGGATGGCAACATCAACAGCCTGAAGTATCAAGACATTTGTGCTGCTCATTACATTACAAACCACAGGAGAGGGCAAATTCTTCAGCAGGATAGCGCTCCTTCTCATACTTCAGCCTCCACATCAAAGTTTCTGAAAGCAAAGAAGGTCAAGGTGCTCCAGAATTGGCCAGCCCACTCACCAGACATGAACATTATTGAGCATTTCTCAGGTAAAATGAAGGAGGAGGCATTGAAGATGAATCCAAAGAATCTTTATGAACTATGGCAAATAATGCTTTCTTTGCCATTCCGGATTACTTTAAGTTATTTGAGTCATTGCAGAGATGTATGGATGCAGTCGTCCAAGCTCATGGGAATCATGCACAGTATTAATTCTTTTCCCACTGCACCATGCCTTTATATTCTATACTGTACATTAATTCTGTTAAGTAACTAGACTTTTGTCTAAGCAAAGTCAGACCTTACTGTCCTAATTAAATAATTAAAAATCATGATCATATTTTATTTTGGTTAAATAAGCGTAATCTAAAGCCCATTGCCTTTCATATAATCCACTTCTGATACCAAATGATCAACTAGAAGTCAAGTTATTATTTGTTGTTCCTAAAACTTGGATAGGCGTCACGACTTTTGTCACGTAGTGTACTCATATTTCCAGTAATAGCAGAAGAAACATATTATGTTTAACTTTGTATGCATGCACAAAATGAAGAGTATCTTTAGATATTCTCTCAAAAAAAATGGACAATAGGTACAACTTTTATTAAATTATATATTGCTACTATTGTTATATATGGCTACTATTATATATTGTATTTAATAATACTATAATGGTGTACACTTATTTGATTGCAGGTGGCTTTAATTGATGTGAATAAATCTCTTGGAGAGGAATTAAAGACTACTCTTAATAAAGAGTATGGATGCAACAGGGCTGAGTTTTACACTGGTGATGTCTCATCAGAGGAAGATTTTAAAGGTACTTCAATACAAAGGAATAAAAATCTCACCCTTAAACCATTTTCTTTGTATATAACTTTCTTTTTTTGAGGCAAATACAGTCTGAGTAGTTTTACTTTTTATTTTATTGTAATGTTGCGAATTTTATGCCATGCATTGACAGCTGCCAAAATTTTAAAATATTTTTGTCACAAAGAAAGACACATCGACCCACTTCATAAGACATGTGTTAACCCCCAGGTGGCATACGGGATAGTTTTATGACAGATTTATGTACTTTGGATGCTTCAAAATGGGCCACTACACAACACATTGAAGAGTCAGAATAAAATGTAAAACTACTTCGACTTTCTGTCTGAAAGAAGAAAGTCACACACAACCGATGGCTTAAGGATGAGTAAATTATGCAGTTTTTTTTTTTTTTTGGGTGGACTATTTCTTTAAGCAATATATGTAGAAACAAGTACATGGCACTATAATTTCATTGATATCAAACAAGTTTACAACTGATTACATTGAAAGAAACCGTGTCTGTCTTCTGAAAGCTTTTCATTTTCCTTTACAGGAGTTTTGAAAAAAATTGTAGAGCAATTTGGCCGAATAGACATCATGTGCAACAACGCTGGGATCATCAATGAAAAGCAATGGGAAAAGACTATTGCAATAAACCTGGTATGAACCTCTCCGTCTGTCTATACCAGGGGTGTCCAAACTTGGTCCTGGAGGGCCAGTGTCCTGGAGAATTTAGCTCCAACTCTAATCAAACACACCTGAGTCAGCTAATTAAGGTCTTACTAGATATACTTGAAACATCCAGGCAGGTGTGTTGAAGTTGGAGCTAAACTTTGCAGGACTCCGGCCCCCCTAGAACAGAGTTTGGACACCACTGGTCTATACCTACATAAGTGCAGCTGGTTTTGCTTTAGCTGAACATTCTTTGTGGTCATTCCAGGGTGGTGTGGTCAGGGGCACGTATCTCGCTCTGGAATATATGAAGAAAGAAAATGGTGGCAGTGGTGGAGTCATCGTCAACGTTGCATCCATGGCAGGTTTGGGACCGTCTGTACATAAAATGAACAAAAACACAGCTTAAAAATGCTGTAAATGACCTAGAGAAAACCATATTTGTAGACTTAAACGGATATTTCTTCTAAAATGTTTTTGAAAGATGTTTAATAGATGTCTAATAGACGTCCAAACATGGTCATCTTGGCTAAAACAAGGCTAAATTTGGTCTGTCTGTGAAAATCTAATAGACGTCTAAGAATAAGCCAAACTAGACTAGTCATCAAATAAACAGAAATGAATGACTACACATATAATGTCTATTCTGTGTATTTGACGACTAGTCTAGTTTCAGGCTATTCTTAGATGTCTATTAGATTTTCACAGACAGCCCAAGTTTAGCCTTGTTTTAGCCAAGTTGTCTACGTTTAGATGTCTATTAGACGTCTATAAAACACAAAATAGTTTGCTGGGCTGTGTTAGATGTGTAACCATTCTTTGGTGGTTTGCCAATTTATTTAACTGCTCTAATACATCAAATAAGTAAGTTGACCAAAGTTCTAGAGTTTAATGAACTTTTAGAAATTTTACCTGTAATCTGTCTTTCTGACCACTGTATTTTTGTTTTGGTTACAAGCAATGTAGCCCATGTGAATTGCTGGTGAACACTCCCTGTATTTCACATGAACTACATATCCCATCATGTACTGCACTCACACAGCTCACCTCCTGATTACACATCGTGAAATCGCACCACTTGACTGCGTGAGACCAATCGAGGATCAAAACATGATGCACACTTTTTTTAAATGTCTAAACATCTTGTTAAATCCCGGCCCTTTAGCAGGGCCGCACAACAGAATTTCGCGCACACACAAACTGAAATACAGTTCATTAGTCAAATTCAAGTCTTTCTGAAATGATTCACACACAAATGCCGTTTGCAGTTGGGACACACAAACACACACATTAGCGTTTACTGACACCATGCAGCGGTGGTGATAAAACAGTTAAGAATCACATAGCGATTTTACTGTCTTTAATACAAACATGCTTTGTTTTTGAAAACATTTTGTCCCTCAAGGCCATGTTTTGACTGAATCTTTACATATTGGCTGCAGGTTTGGGGCCTTTGCCAGTAGCACCCATCTACACAGCTACTAAACACGGCGTGGTGGGATTTAGCCGTGCCATGGCTGTATGTATTTAGTTCTTCAGTTTGGATGGAGTAAATAAAGCATTTCATAATTCGTAAACATTTTAATTGCATAAATCAACAGGCTGTTTCCAAGTTGTCCAACTATGGGGTGAGGATCAACGTCCTCTGTCCATGGTTTGTGAAGACCAATCTTCTGTCCCTCTTGAATTCAGAGGAACATACTGGAAGTTTTTTTCCAATGAAGGAAGTCACGAAGATGTTGATGGAGAGTGAGGGCTGTCTGGAGTGAGTTAGAAATATATAGCATATGTTTCTACATTCATAAACGTTTTTGTATCTTGATGTCGTTGAAATTTCATTTCAGGGTGGACGTCGTTGCCAAGGCCTTCCTTGTTCTTGTGAAAGACGAGAGCAAGGATGGAGAAGTTCTGATGATTAAGCCAGAGGGAGCAGCTATTATTTCCTTTCCTGAAAAGGGCAAAGATGTCCCATCTACTCCAGTCAGTCTAGAGTAGCCAATCAGTTACTTTCTTCAACACATTCATTTTGAGATTAAAATTCTCATTTGCTTAACTCCATATACTTTTACCTGGTTTACCAATAAAACAATACACCTAAACTCTAAAGCAGTGTTTCTCAACCACGTTCCTGGAGGACCACCAACACTGCATATTTTGGATGTCTCCTTTGTCCATCACACTCTTTCAGGTCTTTCAGTATCTGCTAATGAGCTGATGACTTGAATCAGGTGTGGTTGGTTAAGGAGATATGGGAAATGTGGTCTTCCAGGAACGTAGTTGAGAAACGCTGCTGTAAAGATGTAGATCAATGGTATGAAACTCAATTCCTGGATTATTGCTCTACATAATTTAGCTCCAACCACCTCCAACTTAGTAGTAGTCTCTAGTAGTCTTGAACACCTTGGTTAGTTGGATCAACTGTGTTAGATTACGATTGGAGCAAAGCTGTGTAGAGCTGCGGCCCTCCAGGAATTTAGTTTGTGACTTATGATCTAGATCAGGGGTTCTCAATCTCATTCCTGAAGGTCTGGTGTCCTGCAGATTTTATCTTCAACCCCAATCAGACCCACCTGGGCTAGCTAATCAAGCTCTTAAGCTGCGGTCACACTAGAGTTTGAGCTCTAAAGATTTCCATTCATACGCATGCGAATGCGACAGACTGGAAATGCAAGGTTCGCTGCATTGGAAAGTTCAATGGTGAATTCTGATCTGCGAAATCGCATCACGTGACTGCGTGAGAACAATCAAAGATCACAACATGACCTCTCTGTACCAAAATTCAAAATATAGACCAATCGCTTGCTTTTTTTAATGTATAACCATCTTGTTTAATCCCGCCCCTTTTTGCAGTGCCCTACAACAGAATTTCATAAGCTCAAACTCTAGTGTGACCGCAGCATTACTAGGCTTTCTAGAAACATATTTGCAGGTGTTTAGGCAAGTTGGAGCTAAAATCTGTAGGACACCAAACCTCCAGGAGTTTGAGAACCCCCGACCTAGACAATAACACAGACACAGCTTCCATATTTAACAACTTTCACACATACAAAAATTTTGTCAACATTTAAAGTGGATCAAAAATGTCAAGAATGGGTGCTGTTGAATAGTATTAGTATCTTTGAGGAAACAATTTGATCACCTTCAAGTGCTAACAAAAAATATTAGTCCTCCTGGAAAATTTGAATTATTGTGCTTTTAACAAAGCAAGGAACATCATTTTAAAGTACGTCCAAGCATGTTTATTCTTCTGGACAAGGTCAATATTATTAGACCTCTTTAAAAATGATTTGTTTTCGATAGGCTTTATCATTTAGATTTTGCACCTTAAGCCAAATAGTATCTTGCAAAATAACTAGTATCATATTATGTACTGTCATGGCAAAACCAAAAGAATTGAGTTATTACAATTTAGCTAAAATTATTGTGGAAAAAAGTGAAAAACACCACTTTGGAAATATTTGGAAAAGTGTTTTTACATGAGGGCTAACAGTTATCTATATCTTTGATTTCACAGGAGACCTAACAGATATATAATCTTTAATAAAAATCAGCCTTGGTACTTCTTTATTTAGTTTTTCCCCCAGCATTTCCTCTAGTATACATTTACTTTAATGAACAAATGTGCAAACACTCAAACTGATGGTTGTGTTATGCAGAATTATTTGAAAATGTCCAAAAACACCAATGGAATTCTCAAGGGACCTAGAAATCTGTCATTTCCAAATGTATATTTTAATATGCTATATAGGCTTTCATCATTTTACTAATAAAATGTCAATATGGTCAAATAAATAAGCTACTGATATCATGCTAGTGTTGAAAGTTAATAATAAAAAACTGCATCTCATTGAAATAAATCTGAACTTGAAATGCATATTAAAACAGCTCTGAGTTTAAATATTAAATGAGTGTCTTAGAAAACCGAAGCAACATAAAACAAATTGTTTCTGCCTATGAACAAATTATAATTACTATAAATTAACAACAACAAAAAAACATGACAGCACTGCATATATTTTGACATTTTGATGGATAAAAACCCCAATACATACATATAAATCAGATTGAGATCTTAAAGGAACACTTCACTTTATTTTTTGGAAATAGGCTCATTTTACAAGTCCCCTAGAGTTAAACTGTTGAGTTTTACCATTTTTAAATGTATTCACCTAATCTGTGTCTGCAGCCATTGGACAGCAGCAAATTTCCTTTATCGTTTTTATTTTATTACTTACATTTTTGAGCAAGATGCTAATAGCCTAATCTGATTCAATAATCTATGCTAAAATAATCCTGCCAGACTAGGCTGAATGGATAAAAAAAATAGTAAAACTTAGCTGTTTAACACTCAGACTTGGAGTGTCCCTTTAATCTGAAAATATACAACAAAAGACAACATTTTTGCAGTATTTTCAATCACTTCCACTGTCGCTGTCCTCCTCCTCCTCATCATCATCTTTACCGTTTTCCTCAGTTGTGTCTAAAAGCCCAGCAAAGAAATTCTGTCCTGTATCAAACGCTTTATTACTCAGGGCTTTGAGTCGTCTGTCTTTTTTCTTTCTACGTCGGTAATCATTAACCTTCTCATCTGGTAAGCTGGAAATGTCCCAGAATTTGATCAGTTCATCATGAGCGCAGCTCGCCAGAAAATGTGTGTCTTTACATCGGGCAATCTCCTCTATGGCCTCTCCGACGTGCTGTCCGATACTGCCCACCACGCGGTTGGGCAAGATATTGATAGCTCTGCAAAATAAAGGGTTTAATCATTAGGCTTTCTCTTTTGGCTTAAGGAATAGATGCACTGCCAATATAAAAATATTAAATCAGAATGACAAGTACAAAGGTAACTATATAGTATAATAAAGTCTACAGTAGCAAACATGGATTTAATTATTTATCAGCTTGGACATCAAATTCTGAAAGTGATTTCAATGATATGTTGGCAGAGAATGATTTACACCAACAGCAAAGTCATTTCATTATTAGTTGTTTTGTTGATGCTTGCTTAATTATAT
>CAIGQZ010001206.1:9077462-9097872 GCA_903798205.1 Danio tinwini
GGCCCGTGGCTGGATCGGTAAAGGGCAGAGAGCTCCAGTCCGACTCAGACGCCAGCAAGGTGGAGGTGGAGTACTGGTTTGGGCTGGTATCATCAAAGATGAGCTTGTGGGGCCTTTTCGGGTTGAGGATGGAGTCAAGCTCAACTCCCAGTCCTACTGCCAGTTTCTGGAAGACACCTTCTTCAAGCAGTGGTACAGGAAGAAGTCTGCATCCTTCAAGAAAAACATGATTTTCATGCAGGACAATGCTCCATCACACGCGTCCAAGTACTCCACAGCGTGGCTGGCAAGAAAGGGTCTAAAAGAAGAAAAACTAATGACATGGCCTCCTTGTTCACCTGATCTGAACCCCATAGAGAACCTGTGGTCCATCATCAAATGTGAGATTTACAAGGAGGGAAAACAGTACACCTCTCTGAACAGTGTCTGGGAGGCTGAGGTTGCTGCTGCACGCAATGTTGATGGTGAACAGATCAAAACACTGACAGAATCCATGGATGGCAGGCTTTTGAGTGTCCTTGCAAAGAAAGGTGGCTATATTGGTCACTGATTTGTTTTTGTTTTGTTTTTGAATGCCAGAAATGTATATTTGTGAATGTTGAGATGTTGGTTTCACTGGTGAAAATAAATAATTGAAATGGGTATATATTTGTTTTTTGTTAAGTTGCCTAATATTTATGCACAGTAATAGTCACCTGCACACACAGATATCCTCCTAAAACAGCTAAAACTAAAAACAAACTAAAAACTGCTTCCAAAAATATTCAGCTTTGATAATAATGTGTTTTTTGGGTTCATTGAGAACATGGTTGTTGTTTAATAATAAAATTAATCCTAAAAAATACAACTTGCCTAATAATTCTGCACTCCCCTGTACACACACACACCCACCCACCCACCCCATCCGGAAAGTATTCATAGTGCTTCACCTTTTCCACATTTTTTAAAAAAATTTCAAAATTGATTAAATTCATTTATTTCCTCAAACTTCTACACACAATACCCCATAATGACAATGTGAAAAAAGAGTTTTTGAAATTGCTGCAAATTTACTAAAAATAAAAAGCCTGAAAAATAAGTATTCACAGCCTTTGCCTTGAAGCTCTTAATTGACCTCAGGTACATTCTGTTTCCACTGATCATTCTTGAGATGTTTCAGCAGCTTCATTGGAGTTCACCTGTGCTAAATTTAGTTGATTGGATAAGATTTGAAAAACCTGTCTATATAAGGTCCCAGGGTTGACAGTGCATGTCAAAGCACAAACCAAGCATGAAGACAAAGAAATTGTCTGTAGACATCCAAGACAGGATTGTCGAGACACAAGGCTGAGGAAGGTTACAGAAAAATTTCTGCTAGTCTGATAGTTTTAATAAGCACAGGGTCCTCCATCATCCGTAAGTGGAAGATGTTTGGAACCACCAGAACTCTTCCTAGAGCTGGCCGGCCATCTAAGCTGAATGATGAGGGGAGAAGGGCCTTAGTCAGGGGGGTGATCAATAACCTGATGGTCACTCTGTCTAAGCTCCAGCGTTCTTCTGTGGAGAGAGGAGAACCATACAAAAGGACAACCATCTGTGCAGCAATCCACCAATCAGGCCTATAAGGTAGAGTGGCCAGACAGAAGCCACTTCCCGCCTGAAATTTGCCAAAAGGCATCAGAAGGACTCTCAGACCATAAGAAACAAATTTCTCTGGTCTGATGAGACTAAAAATGAACTTTCTGGAGTGAATGCCAAGCGTTACGTTTAGAGAAAACCAGGCACCGCTTATCATCAGGCTAATACCATCCCTACAGTGAAGCATGGTGGTGACAGCATCATGCTGTGGGGAAGTTTTTCAGCAGCAGGAAATGGAAGACTAGTCAGGATAGAGGGAAAGATGAATCCAGCAATGTACAGAGACATCCTGAATGAAAACCTGCTTCAGAGTGCTCTTGATCTCAGACTGGGGCGATGGTTCATTGTCCAGCAGGACAATGACCCAAAGCACACAGCCAAAATATCAATGGAGTGGCTTCACAACAACTCTGTGAATGTCCTTCAGTGGCCCAGTCAGAGCCCAGGCCTAAATCCTATTGAACATCTCTGGAGAGATCTGAAAATGGCTGTACACCGTCACTTCCCATCCAACCTGATAGAGCTTGAGAGGTACTGCAAAGAGGAATGGGAAAAAATCCCCAAAGACAGGTGTGCCAAGCTTTTGGCATAATATTCAAAAAGACTTGAGGCTGTAATTGCTGCCAAAGGTGCATTAACAAAGTATTGAACAAAGGGTTATGCTTATGTACATGTGATTTTTTTATTATATGATTTCTTATTTTAATAAATTTGCAACAATTTCAAAAAATCTATTTTCACATTGTCATTATGGGGTATTGAGTGTAGAATTTTGAGGAAATAAATTAATTTTATCGATTTTGGAATAAGGCTGTAACAAAAAAAAAAAAAAGTGGAAAAAGTGAAGCGCTATAAATACTTTTCGGATGCAATGTAATTATATTCATTATACAATCGTTTTAATTATCAGACATTACACAATAATTTTCTATCAAAACTTGTACATATCTTCTAAAAAATCATGATAAATGTGTTATTTCTGGGTGGGAAACTAAATTTAGTTACAATAAGGTTTCATAAGCTAATGGTAACGTATTTACTAACATGAATGAACAATACTTGCATACCATTATTACCATGGTAATGTTTTTGACTGTTTAGCACTGTCTTGTGACTGAATAATACGTAGGTTTATGCTTCATTCAGCCAGTTTCATTTCTGTCAGCTTTGTGTTTTTGACAGTTTGGCACCATCTTGTGCCTGATTAATGCATAGGTTAGCGTATGCTCCATCAGCTCCATTCAACCTACATCAGAACAATGTTTTGTGTCTAATCTTCCATGCAAAAAGTGGAATAAAAGTACATCCAGGTGATTGCTTTCACAAAAAAATGTAATCTGCTTCGGCTGCCGATCAGCCTGTTGGGCTTTATCTGTGATGACAACCACCTGGAAGTACTTTATTCCTTACTTGTAAATGTAACCTTATTTGTGAAGTCTTACCACAAAATTAAACACAAGATAAAGAAAGTGTATTACACATATTGTTTAGATTCTTGCAAACCTAATTATCTTCTTAACAGATGTAGATAATGATAAAAAAGGGCTAAAAACATGCTTATAAAGAATTAAAATAACAATGGTTTTATATACAATCACCTGATCACACCATCTGTAGATGCAGCGCACAGTATGCTGTCTGTGATTGGGACGATACAATCCACAGACTCTGCCTGAATTGCGAAACGGTCACTTGTGGCACCGAAACCATTCCAGTTGAAAATGTAAATTGTGCCCTCACCGGAACCACAAACGACTTTACGACCTCTCTGTGTGGCAAAAAGCAGGTTTGAAAAACATTTACCACCTTATATTAATGTAACAATAATGATGACGCCATTCAGTTAACGTTGACAAAAAGTTTAGCATTAAAATTATAAAAACTGGTTTCCTGTGCACTTTCACAACTATTATTCCAGTTACTAAACTACAATAGAATATATAAACATACAATCAGCACATATTTTGTGTAGTACATTGCTAGAATTGCATTTTGAGTAGAGCAGTGGCGACAAATCATCAGAGAACTCGATTCTGAGATTTTCATTTTGCATTGTTATTTTCTCTTAAATCAAGTCTGAGATTTTAACAGCAGATGGCGCTCTTGGTTAGTTTTTAAACTCTACACTAAAATATGCAGAAGAGCGCTTGTGTATTTGCATAGATATTTACATTAGATCGCCAACGGTGTTGTTGTCTATTGGAATGTGTCAATAGAGCCGCCATTTTGGTACAGGGTAGTGCTCCTTTGAAATAAATGTCGGATCAAGGTGCAGTGGAGGACTGGCCATCTGGAGCCAGAGATTTATACACATATCTATGATCTGGAGTTTTCCCAGCGGTCTGTATGCAATTTTTTTTTAATTATGAAAATTATAATTTTCTTTCACTTTTCTATATTGATGGGTAGGTGCCCACATGGGCATTGCCGACAAAGAGTATGTGTTTGTGTGCATGGAAATGTATTATCCTCCCTCCCTGTTAAATTTGATCTAATACATGTCCTAAAACACACCCCATCTCCTGCTTTCACTTCTAATTCTAACGGAGAGAGCAATTCATTTGTAAATGAATCTCCATTATAAATGATATCCCTGCGTCTCAATGTGCATATCCACCTTTCGGATCTAAGTGGTAACATTTGTAATAGTCAATAATTTATGGTGGACAGTATGCACACGGACGCGCAGGCACTGTTGCGTTATCAGGCACTCTTATAAGTTACTTCAAAAACTAGCCGTTACTTCACTTAGCCGACAATAATACATGTTGTCATATACTTGTTGTCATATTTCATTTACATTGTTTGCTGATTTTATTCAACACAACTAGCATAAGGCTAGATTTTAGTGGGAGATGCTGCTACTTTGACTTATGGCGAATGCAGTGACTGTATTATCGTCAGTAACGTTGCTTGTTGAGCACAAAAGTTCGTAACATACAAAATCATAAAAAACAAATCTTACCTATGAAATGTCCTGCCTTTATGCTTTGTTTGCTCATTACTACACCCATATGCGGCGCAAAAGTCCAGCATCTTCAGATTGGCTTTAGTCTTGAGTAAGTGCGGTTGAATGACATTTGTCCTGGGAGCACTGTACAAATATGGCGGTGGTATTGACGCATGCTCAGGGTACGTATGCAATATCTAGTGTACAGTGCATCCTGAAAGTATTTATAGAGCTTACATTTTTCCACATTTTTTGTTACAGCCTTATTCCTTATTCTTATAAAATAGATACAATTAATTTATTTCCTTAAAATTCTACACACAATACCCCATAATGACAATGCGAAAAAAAGATTTTGAAACTGCAAAGTTATTAAAAATAAAAAACCTGAAAAAAAAAAACACCACCATGCTTCACTGTAGGGATGGTATTAGCCTGATGATGAGCGGTGCCTGGTTTTCTCCAAACAAAACGCCTGGCATTCACTCCGGAGAGTTCAATTTTAGTCTCATCAGACCAGAGGATTCTGTTTCTTATGGTCAGAGTCCTTCAGATGCCTTTTGGCAAATTCCAGATGGGGAGTGGCTTCCGTCTGGCCACTCTACCATACAGGCCTGATTGGTGGATTGCTGCACAGATGGTTGTCCTTCTGTAAGTTTCTCCTCTCTCCACAGAAGAACGCTGGAGCTCAGACAGAGTGACCATCGGGTTATTGATCACCTCCCTGGCTAAGACCCTTCTCCCTCGATCATTCAGCTTAGATGGCCAGCTAGCTCTAGGAAGAGTTCAGGTGGTTCCAAACATCTACTTACAGATGATGGATGCCACTGTGCTCATTAGAACTTTCAGAGCAGCAGAAATTTCTGTAACCTTCCCCAGTCTTGTGCCTCGAGGCAATCTTGTCTCGGAGGTCTACAGACAATTTCTTTGTCTTCATGCTTGGTTTATGCTTTGACATGCACTGTCAACCCTGGGACCTTATAGACAGACCATATAGACAGGTGTATGCCTTTTCAAATCTTATCCAATCAACTGAATTTAGCACAGGTAAACGCCAATTAAGCTGCTGAAACATCTCAAGAATGATCAGTGGAAACAGAATGTACCTGAGGTCAATTTAGAGCTTCACGGCAAAGGCTGTGAAGCTCTAAATTGAGCTCACATACATGTGATGTTCCACGTTTTCAAAAACAATTTCAAAAAAATCTTATTTCACATTGTCATTATGGGGTATTGTGTGTAGAATTCTGGGGAAAAAAATTAATTTAATCAATTTTGGAATAAGGCTGTAACAAAAAAATGTGGCTATGCACTATGATTACTTTCCAGATGCACTGTACTGTATATATATCTATGGTGTGTTCGACTAAATCATGCAAGCCTGCTTTTAATTCAAGAGATTAATATAGACAGAGCACACAATGACCCTTAAACCACATTAAACCTTTCCTAAATTTATTAATGATTTTTTTAGATTCAAGTGGTATCTGTAATGCTGATTTCAGACTGCAATATTTTCAAAAAAGTCGTGTCACAGATGTTTTGACTATCTGGGCTAGCGTTTTGTCGCTGCTTTGTTTACACTGCAAGACGGATCGGTGATAGGGGTTTCACACTGCATGTTCACTGACATGAACTTTGTCCAAACTTCTCACAACTAAAAACACGTAGCATATCTTTTGATATTACATTTAGCATGCCAAATATCTCACGGGCATCAGCGACTTATCTGCCATTCTTACAAATCGCGTCTTTGATAGCTCACATTGTGTGATTGTTACTCGCATGAACGAGCACCGATTTGCCTGCGATATCTCAAAACATGTCGGGGCTAAAATCATGCAGTCTGAACTCAGCGTAAGGAGTACAAGCAGAGTATTGCTGTGTGTACAGCCTAAAGCATCATCTGCTGTTCAAAACTGAGCTTAGAATCAATTAAAGAGAAAATAACAATTAATTTTTTTAATCTCTGAAGTGATGCAGAATCGATTTCTCAAACGATTTTTTGCAACAGCTCTAATTTTACATTATTTCACAACACTGTAAATTATTAATTAATTTATTAACATTTTAATGCCATATCAGCAGCATTGGCTATAGTAATGGCAAATACTACACTAAATATACAATATATAACATACAATCATATCAGTTACGTCCCATTCACCGCGTCAATGCTTCCCATTCACTTTGAATGGGTGACGTCAAGCATCTGCGAACTGAATTGTGAATCCGACTGCGCTGCTTCAGCAGCTTTGCTCTTTGTAGGAGTTGGTAATTTCTCAACTTTTCCAAAAACCATTGTTAGCCAACCAAGGTCGCAAGTTCCGTCGTTACAAACATAGTTGATTTGGCGTTTCCCAAATCTATAGTTCCAACGAACATTCGCAAACTGAGTTGCAAACTTGTTTGATTGCAACTACACCTCTAGAGCTGTAGTTAGAAACATAGTTCCTGGCTGTGTTCTATTCCCAGTTATCTCCCCTATGTCCTATTCATTTAGAACATTCTGACATTTAAACTTGTAATTATGAAAAAAAAGCATTAAAGTCATCACTCTTAGGTGTAATTTGCATTCAAAGTAATTTTAAAGTTCAGTTTTAGCGATCTTCATGTTTACAATTACGCTCCCTTCGCAGTGGACTTTGAAAACATTGATGTCATTTTAAACATAGCCATGGCTCATGATGAAAGCTATAGGTGACACATTATTTAAAAGTGGAATTTATGTTTATGTCTCCAAAGCTTGGGAAAACAAAAAACATGAAATACCTTAATGCTTTTAATTTAGAGTAGGTTATTTATTAAGTATCTTTGCAGTATATGACATGGGCCTGTTGGTTAGAACATTTCTGCAGTGGTTTGCATGTCAAAATGTAAAAGTAAACTTTTCAACAACAAAAAAACTTATAAACAATATCCTACTTAATAATGATAATAATCATCATCATCATCATCATCATCAATATTATTATTAATATTATTATTAAAGTAGGATTTTTTTCATTTCCTAATAAATAATAACATTTCATTTCTTAATAAACAGCCTCATTATTTATTTATTTACTTATATGATTTATATATGATATTAAAATATGTGTTAGTTTTTGTAAGTGATTTTATATTTTAGAATAGAACATGTAATATTCTCAATGACATTTGTAAAGTAAACACAGGCTTTATATGTGTCGTTTACATATATTTTAGTTAACATGGAAAACGAGTGCATGTTTTTACCAAAACTAATATTGGATTTTTTTTTATGTGTATGCATGTATAACAATATAATTTGCACAAAAAAAATATGAGGTTTTTCTCTAAAAAAGTTGTTACCACCCCGTTTAGAGCATCATTATGGTAGTTTTACATTATAACTAACGTGATTCAAACAATGGATTAGCAACAAAGAAACTACAGGTTTTGGGAAACACTCGTACTGATGTATCGTACTATGATAGTTCAGCCGCAAGTTATGTTGTTGTTTGGGAAACGCACCCCAGATCTCTTTATGCAGACACCCATGCTCAGTTGCCGATTGTAAACTAATTTAATTTGCTGATGCTGCTATGACAATCACATCAGCCCCAACTTCAGACACGCCCTCAGTCCAGCTTCGACGCTGAAGCCCTATGTGAATCCGGCGTTACTTAAACATTCATTGTACAAAAAAAAACATACAAATAGCAACCACACTGAAAACAGCTATATACAATCTTTTAGTTTGATTAAAGATAAATATTCTAAAATATCTCCAGAAGATACCTTTCCCTTAAAAATATTTCCTGAATAAAAACATTCTCTGATATTATTTAAAAATACACATTCTATTAAAATATGTATTATCATCAAAATAAAGTTACAAATAGTTTTTCTTCCCCTTTCAATAAATGTGTTACAAATATATATATATATATAAAAACAAGCCAATATTTGAAATGTTATTTCAGCAGTGCTACATTATTTAGACTCACTTTCATAATGGAGACAGAGGTGAGATCTCCATTTTGAATTTCAGAAAGCAGTTCGAACCTTCGCCTTTTGATATTAAATACACCCAGAGTGCCATCGCCACTAGAAAACAAAACAAACAGACTTGCATCATCAAATCAAACATCAAATGAACAAGTATTTGCACACACAGGCCACACAATGTTGGAAACTCATTGCATTATGTGACAAAGTGTTTTCAAGAAGACATGAACATAAAAAGCATCTTAAAGCAAGAAAAAAAGTTAACTTGTAGGCAATTTTAACTGGGGATGTAATGATTCATTGCACTCATGTAAACAGCACCCAAGTTACATAAATAAAAGAGATCATTAATAAAAAGAGATTTATTTAAACAAAGGTTGCCAGTGCTCTTTGCATTTAGAAACAAACCACAGCATTTTAAAGGGATAGTTCACCCCAAAATGAAAAATCTTTCATCATTTACCCAGATGTTTACTTGTTGTTAAATACAAAAGAAGATATTTTGAAGAATGCTGGAAATCTGTAACCATTGACTTACATTGAATTAGTTTTTCCTACTATAGAAGTACAGGTTTTCAGCTTTCTTCAAATTATCTTTAGTGTTCAACAAAAGAGAGAAACAAGGTTTGCAACCACTTGAGGGCAAATTTGAACCTTTAATCGTGATCTAAACAAATATGAAGAACACATGAAGCATAACCAGTTTTTCATGTCAAGATTAATTTGGAAATTTGAAGCTTAAACAGAAAGGTCTGACTTTAGATTTAAGGAACCACAGAGTGTTTTCAGGAAGTGTCATCGGTCAGCCATGATAGAGAGCTAAATGTAAACAATGTAATTTAACTGCACAAATCTTACATAATGTATGTTGCTGAAAATGCTCAATTAATGTCATCTTTTGACCTGTACTAATTGGTCAGCATGAAAAAACCCCCCAAAAACATTTAGTTTTTTGCCTACTAAAGACTAGTTCAAAACTATTAATGTCAGTTTGTCTTAATATTGCACATTTTCCTGTTTACCAAGTCACTATTGATATGTTTAACAGCTTTCACATGTTTTTTTCCCATGATTTAGATCAGCATAAATAATCAGAACAACATATTCAGTACTAGATTATAGGGATGCACTGATATGAATCTTTTGGCCAATATCGATAGCCTAAAACTCCAATAAGATTTGGAGGCCGATAACCAATATACTGTATATAGACCGATAAATGAAAATATTTTTATACAATAACAACAAATTTTATTTAAAAAAACCTCATAAAAGTTTGAACTGATCTTAGAATAGCCTACTTAAAGCAAAAAAAGCAATAATTTCAAAATTGCAAGGTGATTATATAGACCTATATTAGCGATTTTACATAAATCAGTATGCCAAAAATAAATTATTTCCTTTTCTTCGCATAGCAAGTTAACATGCTATTTGACTGTTGCATAAAAACAATAGGTGAAATAACAAAATGGGATCTAATTAACAAACAAGTAAAATAAATATATTTTAATAAAATAAAAATAATAAAAACTAAGAACTAAAACCAGCTCAAATGTTCTTGAATAAAACATGTTACAGCAGGGCTGGGCGATATGGCAAAAAAAGAATTATGATTATATATTTTTTTCATATCAGTCCATATCGATAATTATCACAATAAATGTCAAATCTTTATATCTATCAATTAAAAATAATTTTCAGCATGCCAATCCTTTTGTTCAGCTGATTTAACACATTTTGTGAAATGTTTTAGCCAAAATACACAATAGCTACGTTTCCATCCACCTATTTTTATGCACATTTTGTATATGCGCATTAAAAAACGGTTGATGGAAATGCCAAGATGCGCATAAATTTTGAAAATGCACATAAAAACATATGCTCATAACAGAGTAGCATAATTTTTATTCGATATAAAAAGACGTGCATAAACTACGATGGAAACACTTTTTCCGAACAAGTTCCAGTATGCGCATAAAAAAAAAAGTAATGTGATTTTGATATAAGAGATCATGTGATTTTAAAATTGTGTGTGAATGGACAAACCAGCAGGCTGAGCACACTGTAAAACATCTGAAATGTTGCTTTGGTCATTCTAAAACGCCTTACCGTTTCAGTATTAGTGTTATTATATTCTTAATTACCTTCAGAATTAAGAGCGTCTGTGCTCCGAGTCTAACGCCTTCAAACACCACCGCGCATTCACTGCATGTCAGGATTGCCTTCTGAGGCGCAAGTCATTTATTAAATAAGGAAAAGATTCACGCAGCTTCTCTTACCGCAGCAAAATTCCATTTTTACTGTTGATATTTGGCGCCAGTTAATCGGGAAGTGACGATTTTGTTCGCTTTGGCTCGTTGGATTCGTTTATCGTTTATGCAATAATCCAGTTTTGCGCATAAAGTTAATTTGCATTTTTGGATGGAAACAAAGCTAATGACACTCTATCAAACACATCTACAATGATAAGGAATATGGTTACTTACGGAGTTATTAATACACAGCAATACCACACACAGAAAGAATGCACTTTGAAGGAATAAACAATGAAGAAGAAATGAAGAAAGCTCCACTATTGTGCACTGGACAAATCTGAACAAGTTTGACCCGCACATGAGCGAGGCAGGCAGTTCTGTATAATTGCACAATCTATCGGCTTTAAGATATCAGTATTTTGACATCAGACCGCTAACATTAAAAATAGCATTTATCGGCGGACAACGATATGGCCGCCGATATATCATGCATCCCTACTAGATTAACATGCAATCCAATGCTGGTGTTTCTATCCAAGTATCTCTATAACGGCTTTGCATAAAGGCTAACTGACCAATTTTTTTTACACAAGTGAAAACCTATGGCTGACTTTTTATCCGAAAGCTGACTTGTTGCTCCACTGCATGCCTTGAAGCAGCATTAATGCACAATGGCACCTCATAAAACTGAGTTCAGACAGACTTCGAAGACAGCATAATGATTTAATCATGCACAAAAAACTAGTGAGAGCTTTGATGATAACTAAGAATATTTTTTAACTAGAATATGAAGTTCTCACTAGAAATGCATTTAAAATTGGAAAACATTGGGCAAAAACATACATTTACACACAATTGGCACTTCGAGACTCCATCCTTATTTTAAAGGTCCCATGAAGTGCCTTGAAATATGCTTTTTTATTTGATGTTTGACGTAATCTCAACCAAAAAATGAAGAGAGGGTGGGACACAGTGTAGTTCCTCCCCTTTTTTTCAAACAGCCAATAGCGTATTGTTTTATCACCGCTCTGACAATGAGAATGATTGAGCTCAAGCGCATAAAATGATAAGCAAATGAGAAACTGGTGCAAAGACTACAGAATACACAAGACATGTCACTTGTATAGTTTTGAATGGGGAAAATGTAATGGTCAAAATGGTAATTGGAGCCCCCGCCTACTAGTACAGAAGCCAATCCTCGATCGCTACAGACAGATGTTTCACTGGGGGAGAATCTCGGATCAGACGTGTGCTTTTATGACAGTTTGGTGGTCAACAAATGCACTGGAATCTTAGCAAACACTTGCTTCACAGACATAAGAAATATATCCACATAAAGCTTGAAACATGTACTTTTAAAGGGCACCTAGGTTACCCCTTTTTCCAGATTTAATATAAGTCTTTTGTGTCCCTAGAACGTGTCTGTAAATTTTCAGCTCAAAACACCCACCAGATTATTTATTATAGCTTTCACTAGTTTGTATTTTATAGCTCTCAACAGCTTTTTGCTGTTTTTGTGTACTAGGCCTTTAAGGCTAGTGCTCCCCGCCCACCATTCCCATGTGCCTGTCAGTGTGCCTCAGTCTCCGCCCTCGGCTGCCTCAGACAACTGACAGACATAAAAGAAGCAGATCTCACGTAACGTTTGTGAGGAAAAACTAAAGTAAGACCTTTACCAATGATTATTTGATGCATTTGTTGTGGAGCTGCAACGATTAGTCACACACAATGTCGTTACAAAGTTCACGCACACACACAGCGCGGACATACACACATACATCGCGCGCATTTAGCTTTGCATTTTCTTTGCACGCAAATGTGACAGGATACAGGTTAATATCCACTGCTGTGTGGATATCTGTTACGTTAATGTACAAAATAAACCTGATTTAACGTCCACAAACTGGGATTGAAGCGTCTTCTTTTATAATTGTTCTGACATGCGGCTGTGGTGATGAAGCAAATGTGAAGTAAATCGCTGTAATTCATTACACATGAACGGTTTTAAAAGATTTTAAACTTTTAAAACTTACTTTTGATCACATTTGATGATAATTGATGATCCTAGCAAACTGAACAGATCTTTTATTTACGGTTGCTTTGCACACGTTCTGTCTTGTTGATAAGATTATAAAAGTTACAACGAAGACATGTTAGTACGCAGCTGTCAATCAATTTTGGTGGGTCGGTCTCAAAACCGATCCAATTGGTCCACCGTTTTTATGTTGTTAAATTAAAAAAAAAAGGACTGGGTGTGTTTATATCACCCCAATATGACGGTCTATACACTATACCTACACATAAGTCTGTCCAAACAGCTTGAAAAGTAGATTTTTCACCATAGGTGCCCTTTCTGATTTTGTAATCTGTTTGAAACCAACATGAGTTACAGTCCGTCCTGTCAAACGCACGTCACATGACAGCAACTACTCAAACACCCAAAAACTTGTAAACAAAGAGTTGCTGTCATTTCTGAAAGATTCGCCATCAAGACCAAGTTGTGAATTACTTCAGAAGAGCAGTGCGATCTGACAAACCATTATTCAGAGGATGATCATGTGTAGAACGGCCATAAAGGAGGTTGGTGTCATGATCTCGTTCCTTTCGAGTGCGTATTAGCTCGGGCAACCTGAAAATACGCAGATTTAGTTTGATTCAAATGTTTAGAAACGAAACTTATGAGAAGGTGGTTGTTTAATTTTATTGGTGGTTCCAAATATGTAATGTAATTGTAAGCTTGGCTAACAGTTTTGGAGAATCTGATGTTTCCCCATTCAGACAGAATGCCCGAGAGACGTTTCAAAGAGACTTTGACTGAAGTATGACGTAATGTGATTAAAATCATTGATCCATTTAGGCGGAAGTGACAAACTACAAGTTTTACATGTTTATATCAGTTTTATATCTTCTAAACGCAAATTCTGTCACTGTTTTAGAGCAAACTAGCTTACAGACATCTAACATCTAAAAAAAACTTTAATCTCATGGGACCTTTAAGTTCAAAAATGGTATGCACAAAATCAGAATGGACAAATCTATGCTGCCTTCAAAATTCAAACTGAAAATACCTCAAGAGACAGGAAGTGATTGCATCTGTTGCTTCTGCTTCACTTATATATGCCTCTCTTCTTAAAAATTCCTACAAACCACTATCTATTACTACTATTTGGTCTAAGGATATCAGTGGAGATGTAGAATCTTTATTTTCTGACCAAACTTGGGACACTATTTCATCCTCCTCAAAAAATCCAAACCATCAAATGATACATTGGAAACTATTGCATAGACTCTATTTATCCCCTGTAAAATGATTTTATATGCATTTATCATCTTCCCCAGATGACAGTTGGCACTTATTTTCATTATTATTGGGAATGTCTTGCACTTCATTCCTTTTGGTCTCAGCTGGCTCATGATGGATCGTTTTTGTTGGGAAAAGATGTAGAACTGACTCTAGTATGCTTTTTCCTAAACGATTTTTCTAACATGTCACTCTCAACGCAACAAAAAAAGTACTCTTAGCTGCCTTTACAGCTGCTAAGAAAATGCTGGTCTGCCGCTGGATCCCTCCTAATATTATGAATAGGCGTCAATAGGGCCTATCTTTGCTGGACATTATTTGTATGGAACTTTCAACAGCACGCATACATGGCGCTCAGTCAAAAACTGTCAAGTCCTGGATTTTAGCTTTTGATATTGTCAAATCTTTTGTTTCTACCTTCTAATGTTCAACTTTTCTGTTCATATGTGCTTTATGTATCTCATGATGTAATAGTTATGTATTTGTACTTACCTAACTTCTACCTTGTATTTGGCTTAACGTTATTCCCCCCTTTTTTTTCTTTCTACACAGCAATCTTTGTGCTTCTGTTATTATAGAACAAGTCTATCCGGGTGGGGGGTGGTGATTCCGGTTGTTTTACAATTAAGTCATATGCTGTTTGCTTTCTATATTAAACAAAAACTGAAATAATAAAAACAACTGTTCACAAAAAAGAGACAGGAAGTGAAGCAGAATTTACATTCGGATATGGCTTGATGAGTTCCTGCCTTGGAATTTGGCCAATTTAGAGATTTTGTACACAGCCTCATGGCGTATTACATAAAACACTTCTGAATCACACAGCAGACGAACTGAGTGACATGCAAAATCACTCTCTGCCAGCAGGTGACACTTTTGAACAACAATTATAATAGCGTTTCTTGGGTTACCGCTGTAAACAAAGCAGTGCTGCACTTATGAAAGGCAAGATGAACAAAAAACACCACATAACCAATTCTAAACAGTCAGCTCCGCTCAGAGATTCATTTATATAAACATTTTTACCATGATTTGTTTGCAATCTGAACCAAATGTGCCGCTGACATATTTAAATCGACAGTTTCAACGTTACACCCCTATTATTTAGAGTAGCCTACCTGGAAGTAAGCAGTGTTCGTTTGGCCTGGTCAATAGTAATATCACTAATGTAATCCTCATGGTGCTTCAGATCCATAAACGACGTTCCTTTCCTCATATCCCAAACCTTCAGCGTTCCTTCATCATCTCCCGTCGCAAATATATTCTCATCAATTAGCAGCATGGCATTGATGGGGACTCTTAAAAAAAAATAAAAAAAGCATAAACTCATTTTACAATAGATTTACTAATAAAAAATGTGTGTAATTTTAGATGGAAACGAAACAAAGTACTTGTGAGCTTTCGGGATGCGCGTCTCCAGTTTTCCAGCCTCCACGTCCATAATGTGAATAGCCTTGTCCTTAGACACACTGAACAATTCTAATGGACACACACACAGAGAGAGTAAGAGAGAGTTACAGTTAGAGTGTTTCATGACAGAGATTTAGTATAATAATATATATGTACTGTAAAGTGTTTGGTCTTGACAGAATAAATCTGTTAAGCCGCCGCTGCTGCTGCTGCTTTGATTATTACCGCAGCGCAACTACTGAGACTTGCTATTGCCAGTATATTCATAGACATGCAGTCGGAGAATATAACACACTGCTGCAAACATAATATATAATGCCTATAGCAGATATAAACACAGGTGGAGCTGGGGTGAAGGAGGGTCTCCAAAAATGCAGAGTCATTTAAAATGTTGAGGCGCAAGCTCATTGTTTCATGACAGAACTTTGTATTATGGGAAAAAAGGCTTAAATCTGAATTTGCCATGAATGTAAGAGAAGCAAATACTCACTTTGTCCATCACTGGAGAAGAGCACTTTCCTGCAAGACTTGAGATGATGCCCTGATGACCAGAGCTCTTTGTTTTCTCCTTCAGTGCAGGAATATGAATATCTGCAAAACCATGATGCATAAAGACCTTTTTTAATAATCCAGGCAACGTATTTTGCTACTAGAATCTGACCTGAGTCACAATGACTTTGAAATGAGCCAATTTGGGCCTTGTAGCATGAACGGCCAAGGAGGAGATGCTTTTGGTTTCGAGGACAGAGTATTTTACCAGTATGTTGGCTTTCTCAAGCCAACATAATTATCGCTTATGCTAGGTGTTTCTAATGCAGCATTTATGGGTAGGACTGTAAACTTAACGTTGTTCTCTCTTCTGGCTGCTGTTTTACACATTTTTTTTTTTGTGTTGTGAAAAACTATCGTGGAGTTGTTCTTTTATTATTTGAGCAAGTAGGAAAACAAAATGTTATTCTGTGGTACTCTCCCATTCACTGATCTCTAAACTATGATGACATCTGCTGCTGGGATACCCACAAATGTGAAAAGGATCCATATTTTATTATACTATTTGATTGAATTATAAAAATCTGTTTTTTTACGGTCCACTAGATGGTGCTGTTTTCAGCTCAGAGTTAAACAAAAAAAAGATAACGGCATTGTAGAAAATGATGGAAGTCCTAGGAGGCAATGCATTCAAATATTTTTTTCCTTTGTTTTCTTATGAGCTCGACATAACTCGAATTGTTAGACTTAATTGTTTTCGTGTTCTCATAATCACTACTTAATTGACTTGTGATCTTGACAAAACAAAAATCACGGCATATCAAAAGTTGTTTTCTCGTTATCACAACTTAATTTTTTTGGCTTTAATTTATGCATTCATTATTATTATTATTATTATTATTATTATTATTATTTTTACCTGCCCAATGTAAAACCGGGCACTGAAAATTTTCAGATGGACACACAGCCTTTAAAACTGAATCTTCCACATGTAACTTAATGATTGTGTATGATAAAAAGACAACATGAGTGTTTTGCCTAGAGCAGCAGTTGAGTCTGCACCGGCCCTGCGAACCTGGACAGAATAATTGCACAGATGTGCATTCGTGCAACACATTAGGGGTGTTCAGAACAGCCATAATAATATGAGCGCATGTTCATGATTAATGCGTGTTCATGATTATATTCATGTATATGATTATATATCATTATTTACAATAATATTCCCTCAACTGTTACCATTTTAGAGTGTAGGTTCTAGATGGTGCAAATTAAGTTGTTGAATTATTAACGTATGAATTAGATTATAAAGAATGTAGAAGATCGTGCTTTTGCTTTAATGTGTCCTTTCCACAAGTTATTTACAAGTGAATCACTGCAAATAATGCAATACGAAGCTACAGTATGCATGTCTAGGACATCCTTTTGGAATAAGCAGAAAAAAATAGTTTGTAAACTCGAGAAAACAACTTTCGATATGCTGAGATCACAAGAAAATCAAGCCATAATCACAGAAAACAAGAAAAACGCATGGCCTCTAAGGATTTCCATAGGTAGGTGCATACAACATTAATGACAGGTTTTCATTACACAGTTGGTTGGTTTGTTTGCTTGACAATCCCATTTTGCATTGCAGCAATAAAATTGAAGTGAGAGACACAAACTGACAAATGTTTATGTTTAGTAAAAACACGTCACCAAAATTTTCTTTTGGGGACATAATATGAAGTTGTAAAAGAAGATTATAACTGGCACTGTTTTGCAGAATATCACAATACATAAAAAAACCTACAATATTGTGACAAAAGTATTGTGAGAATATAATATTGTTATTTCCACTTCTACTGTTCTAATGTTTAGTTGGTTAAATGCTGTACAACTTAGTACCCTATAAATGAACATTTCCTCACCACTTTACTCTCTCTCATGCAGTTCCAAGCTTTTATGATTTTTTTTCCCCCACTGAACACAAAAGAAAATATTTAGAAAAATGTTTAATACCGGTTGCCATTGACATCCATAATAGGAAAATGAAATACTATAAAAATGTCAATGTCTTTCAGCTTTTTTTACATATCATCTTTTCTATTCATCAAAAGAAAGAAACTCAAATAAGTTCAGAACAAGCAGAGAGTCAGAAAATGATGACAAAATATTAATTTTTGGGTGAATCTCCAACTCAAACTAACAGATATTGCCATACTTCCACTAATCGATTAATAACAGCACATTAAGAGAATTGTTCTATACTACAGGTTTTCAGAAATGTTGCATTCAAATATGCAAATCTGACAGTATGTAATTAAAATATGCACTAATTTGCATACTTTCCATAAAATAAATCTATTGGATGAAGCTAGGATAAATGTTCATGGTAATATATTAATGAAAGAATACATGACATATTCATTCACTCAAGTGTCATGCAATATGAAAGTACAGTATGCTTGTTCTGCTGCTATATGTTCTCTAAAAAATGTGAAAACCACAGCACTCTGTCTTCGCAGATTAAAGACCATAGAGACAGAAGTATCTTAAATTATCAACTACAATAACACCCTTTCTTATCTGATCAAAAAAGGGTTTAAAAGGTGTTAAACTTGTATTCAGCCTATCAGAACCCTGCTATCTCTGCTGTTCTGTTTACTTTCACGATTACACTGCAAAAAATGCTTTTCTTACTTAGAGTGTTTGTCTAGTTTTCTAATCCAAATATCTACAAATTCTCAAATCAAGAAGCATTTTCTAGACAAGCAAAAAATATTGTCTTGTTTTAAGAAAAAATGTGCCAAAATTGAGTGAGTTTTTTTCTTAAAACAAGCAAAATAATCTTGTACATAAATCTAAAACAAGACAAAAACTCTTGAAGATTTTGCATGTAGTCTAATTTAATAGGTAAAATCGATTGGTTATATTTGTTTCACTTGTTAAGATTAATTTGAATAACTTCATATCTAGATTGCTATTGTTCTTAAGAATAAATGTTTACATTTTATTTTGACTTGAATGACTGGATCTTCATGCAGGAATCAGCAAAAACCTTTAGAAGGTATAAGGTATATAACAGGTTTCTACAGGTTTCATCAAGTCAAATTTAAGACCTTTTTAAATCCATTATGGATGAAATTACAGATTACACAAGGCTAAACACCAAGGATTTTTTTTCTAATGGCCCAGTTAAAACATGAAATACAAATATTATTGTAAGAAAGATAATTAAACCATATGTTTATTAATATAAATAGAGTTGGTAGATAGAGTTAATACATAAACTTTTGTTAAAACTTTTATTGAGATGGTATAAAATAGTGAGTGATTGGTCGGGCGCTGGCCTGATTGGGTAGCTTTATGTGGAAATAGAAAAATTTAGACCTGTTTAAAATGATTTAAGCCCTACAACACAATAGATCTGACTTTTTAAGGCCTAAAATTTTGATTTTTAAATTTAAGACATTTTAGGGCTTTTTAAGACCCCGCAGATACCGTGTAAAAATAAAACTGAAGTTAATATTATTCTGGCTATTACCACAAGAAAAGAAAACAATTCTCATAAAATGGCCTTGAATTTTTATCAAACTATACTGGCACCACACATTTGATGGCATAAAAAAATACCTAAAATTGTTTTTAGACATTTTGTGTTCTAAAAATTATGTTATGAACAACATAAATGACCAAAATCTAAGAATAGACAAGCTAATCAAAAATATTATTATTTACATCTAGTGTCTTTCCATATAAGAACTAGAAAACCAGTTTCTTAACTGTAATAACAGTAATAAAAATAACACAAGTCACATTTTATAAAAGCACATGGTCACTTTCTATTGTAAGACTAATACATGCTTTAAAAGTTTTCATATAAAATATATTTAAATGTGAGTTTACATTTAAAACGACAACAAATATTCTACACATAACATTAGCTTTAACCCTAAACAGTACTTCTGCCGATTACAGCAAAGTATAAGTATGGGGTTCCATTTGTATGGGGTTCCATTTGTGCCAAAATTCCCATGCCTGCTTTCTTTTTTATAGTTCACATTTGTCTTTGTCTACTCTCATTGCCCGCATGTTCAGGAAAATCAGCATTGTTGACGTACATGTTGTCTGTTGATGTTGTCTTAATCTGTCGTCCTATCGGTTTTTCTGTTTTGTACTGTCATATTCTATGAGGTATTCTGTCATCTTATCTGTTGTCCTTATTGTTGTCTATTCATCTTTATTGTCATCCTTATCGTTTTATATGCTGTTGACCTTATGGTCATCTGTTCTGTCATCCTTACTGTCATCTATGCTGTTGTTTATACTGTCATTCTTACTGTTGTCTATGCTGTCATCCTTACTATCTTCTATGCTGATGTGTTTACTGTCATCCTTACTGTTGTCTATGCTGTCATCTATACTGTCATCCTT
>CAIGQZ010001206.1:9097882-9114565 GCA_903798205.1 Danio tinwini
TGTCATCTTTACTGTCGTCTATACTGTTGTCCCTGCTGTCGTCTATGCTGTCGTCTGTCATCTTTAATGTTGTCTATGCTGTCATCTATACGGTCATCCTTACTGTTGTCTATGCTGTCGTTTATACTGTTGTCTATGCTGTCGTCTGTCATCCTTACTGTCGTCTATGCTGTCATCCATGATGCAGTTTATTCTGTCATCCTTACTGTCATCGATATTTTTTAGAGGCATTACAGGTTTCAAGGGAGTATTTTGAGTAGAGACACCATTTTGACATAACCTTTTCTCCAAGAAATCTTTTTCAATGACAATTTTCCTGTATTTACAATAAATAGTTTTTTTCAGTGAATGTCTTTTTCTTTTGGTTTGACTAATAAAATCAGTATATACTCAATAACGTCAGTATTGTTAAATATATTTTTTAAATAATTACAATTTTATAGTGATATGGACTTCAACTTTACATACATAGGCTGCTTATAAGGATGACAGTATATACAACGGTAAGGATGACAATAAAGATGAATAGACAACAATAAGGACAACAGATCAGATGACAGAATACCCCATAGAATATGACAGTTCAAAACTGAGAAAACCCGATAAGACGACAGATTAAGACAACATCAACAGACAACATGTACGTCAACAATGCTGATTTTCCTGAACATGCGGGCAATGAGAGTAGACGAAGACAAACGTGAAGTACAAAGCATAAAGCAGGCAAGGGAATTTTGGCACAAATGGAACACCATATTAGAGAACAAACTTACAGGTAAATATCGCCATCAATGTCTCCTGCGGCAAGGATGTCTTGTTTGGGATGAAATGCAATAGTGTTGACGATAGCCTCTAGTTTAATGTCTTCTGGTGTTTCTCGGATCTTTGGTGCTTTGGATTCTTCTTCTGTCTCCTGTTAATAATAATAATAAAAAAATCACCGTAACCACCATAAACACTAGGCAGTAACTGTTACTGCATTCAGCGTACCAAGAATAACATGACAGCTTTACCGCTTTAACGTATCTTTCGCGACTTTACTGTCAGATATTTTAAATTAAACATTTATTTGAAATGTTTGTTAAAATATATGTACACGTTCTTTATTCCTGCAACGTTCGACATCGTAAAACAACACAAAAACTTACTTGTTCAGATAAATCCTCGTGTTCTGTGGAAGTCGCCATGTTTGTTATAGGCTAAATGGTTCTCTTCTGCCACCTGCTGGACTGGAGCGGACAACAGTGCGGTTGAAATCGTTAAAACATGATGTGAACGTGAATGAGGTATTTAAACACGAAGGAACACAAAAACACACACACACAAAGCTTTATTCATACACTAAGTGAAGAATGACTTGAGAGAGTTTGCAGAGTGCAACAAGCAAGATGACTTTGTGGACATTAGGCTAAAACTGTAGGCTGTTGATTGTCAATGTAAAAGTTGCTCACAAGCCAGTTTTACTGATTTTATTCGTTGATTTCCTTTTTATCATGGGACATAAATTTAAACCAATTGACTTGAAAGAAAATACACCTGTCCAACTGCTTGTTAAAGCTAATTTCTAATCAGACAATCACATGGCAGCAACCCAATGCATTTAGGCATGTAGACATGGTCAAGACGATCTGCTGCAGTTCAAACCGAGCATCAGAATGGGGAAAGAAAGATTTAAGTGACTTTGAATGTGACATGGTTGTTAGTGCCAGACAGGCTGGTCTAAGTATTTTAGAAACTGCTGATCTACTGGGATTTTCAAGCACAACCATCTCTAGGGTTTATAGAGAATGGTCTGAGAAAGAGAAAATATCCAGTGAGCGGCAGTTCCGTGGGTGCAAATGCCTTGTTTATGCCAGAGGTCAGAGAAGAATGGCCAGACTGGTTCCAACTGATAATAAGGCAACAGTAACTCGAATAACCACTCGTTACAACCGAGGTATGCAGGAGAGCATCTCTGAAGGCACAATATGTCGAACCTTGAGGCAAATGGGCTACAGCAGCAAAAGACCACATCAGATGCCACTCCTGTGAGCTAAAACATGAAGCTGAGGCTACAATTTGCACAGGCTCACCAAAATTGGACAATAGAAGATTGGAAAATGTTACCTGGTCTGATGAGTTTCTGCTGCAAAATTCAGATGGTAGGGTCACAATTTGGCATCACCAACATGAAAGCATGGATCCATCCTGCCTTGTATCAATGGTTCAGGCTGGTGATGGTGGTGGTGTAATGGTGTGGGGGATATTTTCATGGCACACTTTGGGCCCATTAGTACCAATTGAGCATCGTGTCAAAGCCACAGCCTACTTGAGTATTGTTGCTGACCATGTCCATCCTTTTCTGACCACAGTGTACCCATCTTCTGGTGGCTACTTCCACTGTTATGCACCATGTCATAAAGAGCGAATCATCTCAGAACATGTTTCTTGAACATGACAATGAGTTCACTGTGCTCAAATGGCCTGATTGAGTGTGTATAGGTGTTTCCCAGTGATAGGTTGTAGCTGGAAGGACATCTGCTGTGTAAAACATATGCTGAATAAGTTGGCGGTTCATTCCTCTGTGGCGACCCCTGATGAATAAAGGGACTAAGCCAAAGGAAAATGAATGAATGAATGAATTCATTAATATATTATATTATATTACATTACATTACATTATATTATATTATATTACATTATATTATATTGTATTTTGAGTTTTTGCTTAGTTATTAAACATTGCAGCAATCTAAATTTTACAAACTTAGCAGAGAGACAACCTTCATGGCTTCAACCTTCAACAGATCTAAGCACAGCTGAATTATCATCTAAAGACACCATAGATTGGTTTGTTCTATCATTTATATTATATGATATAACAACATAACTGCTCTGTAATGCCCTTATTTGTGAAATAAAAATAAAACATATGTTAAGTGCAGGCATTCAATTAAAAGATTGAATATTTCATTGCAGCTTTCTAAAGTTCTGTAATTTTACTGTTTACTTTTTTTCAAGCCAAAATGCATTTGGTTCCTTATAGAAAGAACACAGAATAACATAACATAACATTACATTACATTACATTACATTAAATACATGACATTACATTTTAGTCATTTAGCAGATGCTTTTGTCCAAAGACAATCACTGCATGCAGCATGAACAATCACTGCATGAACACTCTTGTAAATTTACAGTAAATGTGTTGCTTCAGTGAATTCTTGCCTTATGAGAATAAAAGGATGTGCATTTTATTCAGTTTGTCATTTTTCCGAAATTGTGCTTTAATATCTTTATGCATTAAGACAAAAACTCACAATATTATTCTGTTTCTGAAAATTAATTTCTACACAAAATATATTTTATTTTGAGTTCAAGAGAATATAAAAAAGGATGCAGTTCACAAAGTATGTACTTAACTCATTGTTTATTGTTAAAAAGGTGTAAAAGATTATTGGAGTTTGTGGTTATTTAATTCATATCTAATTTTCTTTTTTCTCAATTCAACATTTTAAAAAAGTATACTTTGTATAGAAAACACACAAAAGTACTGAAGTAAAGTTAGTAAAAATATAGTATATATCATAGTAAAAATATTAAGTATAGACCGTAAATAGCAAATAAAATTGCAAAAACTATGTTTTTGTGAAAAAACATGAGCAGAGCTATAAAAATATTACTTAAAAGCATTTAATGATCAAAAGTAGCCACTGGATGTCAGTAAAAACACGGTAAAGTGACTTAAAACTTTCAGCTTCGGCGGAACTTTTGGGCTTATTTGAGAAAATAACAGCAATTTCTATAATGAATGAAATATATGACTGCATTGAAATATAAGTTCTATAAACTTAAATTGTAATAAATGTACATTTTTGTACTGCTATAAACCCATGTAAAGCTAATGTAGCATTTCATATATCCTAAAAAGGCAAAATTAAAATTTAGCTATCTGGCAGCAACTGTTAAATCATCCGTTTGAGCAAAACCAATGTTATCCGATAAACACTAAACTCTGGATGATTTACTGAAATAAATTAGCAAGAATTACGTATTTGTGACAAACATAAATTAGCAAAACATTACTTGTAATCGTGTAATGACCAAAAGTAGCCACTGGATGTCAGAAAAAAACATTAAAGGAATGGCGCAAATAATCGAGTATTTTTTTCTGCTTTGGCATGACTTTTGGCCTTAAATGAGAAAATAACAGCGATTTATATAAATAAATAAATGTATAACTGCATTGAATATAAGTTCTATAAACTTAAATCGTAATAAAAGTAGGCTACATTTCCACTCCTATGATCATTTAAAGCTAATTTCATATGTAGTATTTCAGGTATTGCTAGGCCTACTCACAATAAATAAAAACGAATTTTCCTAACATAGTTCTAGTTATCTGTCAGCAACTTAACTGAAATAAATTAGCAAGAATTACGTATTTGTGACAAACATAAATTAGCAAAACATTACTTGAAATCGTGTAATGACCAAAAGTAACCACTGGATGTCAGAAAAAACCCATTAAAAGAACTCAAAAATGGCGCAAATATTCGAGTATTTTTTATACATTTTTTAAATGTATAACTGCATTGAATATAAGTTCTCTAAACTTAAATCGTAATAAATGTAGGCTACATTTCCACTCCTATGAACTCATTTAAAGCTAATTTCACATGTAATATTTCATGTAGGTAGCCTTTTAGCTACTCATAATAAATTAAAATGAAATTTCCTAACATAGTTTTAGTTATCTGCCAGCAAAAATCATTGAGAGGAAAAAAAAACAATATTATACAACTAAACTCCATATGATTTATTGAAAATAGTAAGCATTTTCATTGTTTATGTTTTACAAATTCTGTTCTACTGAATTAAGTGCATAATCAGTACATAAACACCCCTATATTTGACGTCTCATAAATGCACATTTCTTCATGTTACCTCTTAGAAAGCACTTTGTTAAGTGGCTTTCTTAAAAACACAATAAGATGTATAGCCAGAGGCCTCTACAATAGAAAAACGTTTGCGTCTCAATCCCTAATTTGTCGAGAAACATTTTACAACTCCTCAGTCGGTCCCTAAAGATCGTCCGCTGAACGCACCCCACAGTGTCGGAGAAACGTGGCCCCCGCTAGGTGTCTTGCCGGTGGCACAATCTACCCTTTTGCGTTTGAATGTCAAGACTCTCCATGCAGAAAATTGATTCCCAATGATGCTATTGAGCAGGCAGGTCACTCAAGAGAGAAGAAAATAATCTCATGCCCCCCGAAAAACAATGAGATGAAACCAAAATGCTGGAGATAAAGGATTGTCATGAAATTACGAAAATTGAGGAAATCGATCACAGAGCATGAAGCTGATATATGGACGCTGCGTACTGTAGCTTTAAACCTAAAATAAGGGTAAAGTATAGCTATTGGATACAGCTGATGGTCACATCAGCATAGTTTTTGTGACACTGTACAACAATTATTTATTACATTACTGTTAGGGTTGGGGTAGGCCTAGTGGTAGACCTTAATAAAATACAATTTAATAGGTAATTTACTAAATAATATAATATATGTTTATAATATTTTTTTACATTACTGTAAGGTAATGTAAAAACACAGCAAATTATATAAATAAATGATTGTATAACTGCATTGAATATAAGTTATATAAACTTAAATCGTAATAAATATAGACTACATTTCAACTCCTATAAAGTCATTTAAAGCTAATTTCACATGTACACTGAAAACAAATGATGCCTGCAAAACTGTTGCAAACAATTTATTTGTGTTAAATTTAAACAAACAAATTAAGTTGAATAAAATTCTACTTAATTTGTTTGTTTAAATTCAGCCCAAATAAATTGTTTACAGCCACTTAACGTAAAAATATTGAGTTAATCCAAGGAATCATCTCTGAATGATTTTTTTTCAGTGTAGTATTTCATGTAGGTAGCCTATTGTTTAGAGTTGGGGTAGACGTTGATAAAATACAATTAATGGGTCAATTAATAAATATTAAATGCAGCTGTAGCAACAAATAAACCCAAGTGAGTCCGCAGGATGTATTGTCTCTGTTATACGAAAGCAAGAAATTATGTAATTTGTGTGTCCTCGAATATTTTAACAGGATAAAGTCTTAGATAAAACTTGGTGTTGCTTAGCAGATTTTATTTGGGTAAATAAAATAGTGAAATAATGTTTGAAATGTTATTTGCTTTTTGAACGCTTATTTATGTTTCATTGTTAATCATGTTTTATTGATATTAATATAATTGTTTTACTATTTATGAGAACCATGCATAAAATCGAAAACATTTGTGTATCCTTGAATTAATTAGATAACTTGTTGCTATTAAGGAGATTTCATTTGAGTAAAGATAAAATAAATTATGTTTGAAATATTTGCTGAATTAGAGTTATATAGAATTAAAATGATTTTACTGAGATTAATATCATAGTTTTACTATTATTTATGAGAAATGTGCATAAAATCAGTCATATTTGTGTGTTCTCGAATAAATTAGTCAACTTGTTGTTATTTAGGAGGTTTAAATTAGGTAAAGAGAAAATAAATAATGAAATAATGTTTGAAATATTTTCTGTATTGATTCTGAATTAGAATTATTAAAAAATATTTAAATGAATATCCTTATTTTAGGCAACTATTTTTTTATGAGAACCGTGCATACAAGCGAACAGATGTGTGTGTCCTCGAATAGAATAACAGTATATAGTCAAGTTGTTGTTGTTTAGGAGATTTAATTTGGATAAAAGAAAAAATAAATAATAAAATTATGTTTGAAATGTTAAAATATTTGCTGTATGGAAAATATATAGAGCAAAACTTGTTTTGTTAAAATAAATATCATTGTTTTACTTGTTTTTTTTATTGTTTTTTGTTTCAGGGTTTAAATATTTTTATTATTAGAAATTTTAGCAGACTTGAATGTAAATACACTTTTAAAAATATAAACATAAAACTTACATTTTAACAATTAGACATTTAAAAACAAACAACAGTTTTAAAAGTAACAATTAAAACAATAATAATAATAAGCATGCATTCCCCCAACCACCCACCCACCAGTGCTATCCAATGGTAAAAGTTGGTACTAAAGGCATAGTAAACAAATTAATCACAAGTTTGTAGAAAGGAAATAAAAGAGGACCACATTTTTTTCAAATAACAAAACCTTGTCTATTATACATGATTTTTTTTCCAGTTGGAAATTTGTTTTCTTCCAAAACAAAAGGATTGAAGTTGTTTGGCAGAGATCAACCCAAATGAAACTGTGTATCTATCTGATCTGTGTACATCTCAAAAATTATTCAGAAACTCTAAATATAACTAATACATCTTGTTTAACCAGAATGTCTAATGTATCTGAAAAAAAAACTATGAATATTTAGTTCCAGAAACTCTGTAATTTGGGACACATAACATAAGACAGGTTGGAATAAAAAAAAACTTGGAATAATAGAGCCTATGAAGCACTTTAAACGGAATGAGACAATGTCTTGCGTTAACGGAACGTCTATGAACCAGTTCAAGACTTTTTTTTCCCAAATTTCTATGTTTTACAAATTTTTTTTATGAGAGCCAAGATAAAGTCAAGTGTCCTTGAATAAATTACCAGTACAGTATATAATCAAGTTAATATCATTGTTTTACTATTTATTATTTATTTTTTATGAGAACCGTGCATAAAATCAAACACATTTGTGTGTACTCAAATAAATTAGTCAACTTGTAATTTAAGAGGTTTCATTTGGGTAAACAGAAAATAAATAATAAAAAAATGTTTGAAATGTGTAAATATTTGTGTATTGGAATTATAAAGAACTAAAATAGTTTTATTGAGATTAATATCATTGTTTTACAATTTTATTTAAATGATAAAATCTGATCTGATCTGATAAAATCAGATTTGTGTGTCCTTGAATAAATTGCCAGTATATAGTGAAGTTGTTATTTAGGAGGTTTCATTTGGGTAAACAGAAAATAAATAATACTAAAAATGTTTGAAATGTGTAAATATTTGCTGTATTGAAATGATATAGAACAATAATAGTTTTATTGAAATTAAAGTCAATGTTTTACTATTATTTATAAAAACCAAGCATAAAATCCAACACATTTGTGTGTCCTAAAATAAATGAGTGAACTTGTTGTTATTTGGGAGATTTTATGTGGGTAAATGGAAACAAATAATAAAATAATGTTTGAAATGTTGAAATATTTGCTGTATTCGAAATGTATAGAACAATATTAGTGTTATTGAAATTAATATTGTTGTTTTACTATTATTTATGAGAGCCGTGATAAAATCAAACACATTTATGTGTCCTCAAATAAATGAGTGAACTTATTGTTATTTATAAGATTTCATTTGGGTGAAGAGAAAATAAATAATGAAAATTGAAATATTTGCTGTATTGGAAATATATAGAGCAAAAATATTTTTATTGAAATTATGAATGTTGTATTACTATTTTTTTTTATGAGAACCGTGCATAAAATCTGTCAAATTTGTGTGTCCTCAGATAAATTAGTCAACTTATTATTTACGAGATTTGAAGAGAAAATAAATAATAAAATAATGTTTTGAATGTTGAAATATTTGCTGTATTGGAAATATATAGAGCTAAAATAGTTTTATTGAAATTAATTTCATTGTTTTACTATTTGTTTATGAGAACTGTGATATAATCAAACAGATTTGTGTCCTCAAATAAATTAGCAGTATATAAGTTGTTGTTATTTAGGAGATTTAATTTGAGTAAACAGAAAATAAATAATGAAATAATGTTTGAAATATTTGCTGTACTGGAAATATATAGAAAAATATTAGTTTTATTGAAATTAATGTCATTGTTTTACTATAATTTATGAGAACAAATATGTTTGCGTGTCCTCAAATAAATTAGTCAACTTGCTATTTAGGAGATTTCATTTGGGTAAAGAGAAAAAGAATAATAAAATACTGTTTGAAATGTTAAAATATTTGCTGTATTTGAAATGGAGCAAAAATATTTTAATTGATTTTAATACCATTTGTTTTACAGTTTTTTTCTGTATTGAAATAATATAGAACTAAAATAGTTTTATTGAGATTAATATTGTTTTACAATTATTTATGAAAACCTTGTATTAAATCAAACACATTTGTGTGTACTCAAATAAATTAGTCAACTTGTAATTTAGCACATTTTATTTGGGTATTAAGAAAATAAATAATAAAATAATGTTGGAAGTGTTAAAATATTTGCTGTATTGAACCCAGAACCAAATCAAATAAATTCAATCAAATAAATAATAAAATAATTTTGATATTTAAAAAATCTATATATTTTATTATGTATTTATTTAATAAAAAGAAAACAATTGAGAATACTCTAATAAAAATAACTATGCACTTAACTTAAAATAAACTGGTTTTTAAAACATTAACTTAATTAACTTATTACATAATCATGTGCAAATTTACATGTACATGAGTTACATATGAAATACAACTTACAGTAATAGGGTGGAAGGTAGATCACTACAGATAAGTCATTTCTGATAGTTCCAACTTTGTGATGGGATTCATTTTTTTTTACTCTTTAATCACCAGAATACAGTGTTATGCATTAATTGTTGAGCCCATTTGTACTGACCTTCCAGCCCAAAACAATTTAATTATACCTTCTATGACAGGGTTGACAAGAAACATGTTTTTAAAATGGAAATTAAATGTGTTACAAATAGGTATTTTAATTATAGTGTGTGAGTGTGATTACACTTTTACAACAAGCTGCATAATTATGTTGTATAATTATGTATAAATTTCAAAACTAATGTAACAAGATTGACAAAAACATATTTTTTAAAAATGGAAAGGGCATGAGTTACAGATATTATTAAATTTATGTGTGATTTATTACACTTGTCCAGTAAGCACTAAAATAAAATGTGACCTATTGAAGTGTACATATGAATTATCACAAATATATATATTTTTTACAAAAAAATAAAAGATTATTTTGCTTTAATTTTAAAAAGACAATTGTAACTTTACAATTGACTTTAAAAAGTAATTTTATAATTATGCAGATAATTAATTTACTTACATTTTTAAGGCAGAGTTTTCACTCATTTTAAGTAGTCAACTAATCGGTTTAAGGCACATTCTACCAAAAACGTACATTATCTGTCCCTGAAAAAAAACATAAATACAGTAATAAAAAGTATAGCATCCCCAAAAATTTCTAAAATGGACTGATGTTTGATTTCTGAGTTGTTCTGTAAAGGAATATGTCATTAATTCGGTTCTCAGATTAGTTTTCTTTATTAAAACACTACAAATTTACAAACCCTGTCATTTGTCCTTTTGTTACGCTAAAAACGGTTATTTAGAAAAAAAAACTTCAGAAATAGCAAGGTTAAGTTATTATTCACATCAATTGATTTAAAACACGAAATTATGAATAAATTCTACAAATAAATACTACAAATATATAATACAAATAAATTTACAAGATGCGGAGACACAGTGGGTAGCACATTCGCCTCACAACAAGAAGGGCGCTGGGTCAGTTGGTGTTTATGTGTGGAGTTTGCATGTTCTCCTCGTGGGTTTCGTCCGGGTGCTCTGGTTTCCCCCACAGTCCAAAGACATGTGGTACAGGTGAATTGGGTATGCTAAAAATTGGTCGTAGTGTATGAGTGTTTGTAAGAATGATTGTGGATGTTTCCCGGTGACGAGTTGCAGCTGGAAGGGCGTCCGCTGCGTAAAACATATGCTGCATAAGTTGGCGGTTCATTCAGCTGTGGCGACCTTAGATTAATAAAGGGACTAAGCTAAAACGAAAATGAATGAATAAATTTACAATTGTCCCCATGATTCTGTCAGTACTGTCATATTTGCATTAAATATAACATAAAATGTGTGCAATACACCTTTAAGACTATGATTCGGAAGTGACATCATTTGATGGAGGAGCTGACAGTGATCAAGGATGCTTTCTATCTTTAAATTGTATGATTTTTTTTTGAAGACGACAAGCTTAAATCAGGCCGTCACATTTTTTATAAGTGAAAATGTACGTTGCTGGTAGAATGTCCCTTAAAAACAACAGGTTTACTCCCGTATTTAAAGTCAAATAATCATTTTTTAGAGTGTAATAATTATAATAATTTTATGACTGAAACATACAAATGAATTCCAAATTCAATTCATTTCAAATCACCTTTATTTGTATAGCGCTTATACAATGTAGATTGTGTGTCAAAGCAGCTTCACATAGCAGATTATAGTAAATTGAAACAGTGTCAGTTCAGTTTTCAGTGTTTAAGTTCAGTTCAGTTTAGCTCAGGTTAGTGTGGGTTAATAATCACTACTGAGAGTCCAAACACTGTGGAGCAATTCCATCGATGCGCAGCTCTACAGATCTTGAACCATGCAAGCCAGTGGCGACAGCGGCGAGGAAAAAACTTAACCAATTGGCGTAAGTGAAGAATTGAAAAAAAACCTAGTGAGAAACCAGGCTCAGTTGGGCACGACCATTTCTCCTATGGCCAAACATCTTGTGCAGAGCTGCAGTCTAGGCGCCGGAAGCTGGACCTCAGTAAAGACTTGTCTGTCCTTGGAGCGTCACAGGAATCAGTCTTGTGCTCTCACTCCACCATGACCACCATGGCAGTTGCTCAGGATACGGCCTGGTCCAGGATTATGAAAACCGTGGGATCATCTTGTTGCTGGTCTTGGATCGCATCAGTGGTGCTGCATAGTCTGTTGGCCTCGGGATGAGTACCCCCAGGTGGAAATAGAGAATAAAGAGAATAATAAGCGTAGCTACTGTTCATAGTGTATATAAACGAGATGCAAAAACCTGCGTGGGGCACATCATGCGTCATACCGCTAAGTGATGCACTGAGTGTATGCTTTGCTAAAAAGATTTTAATCTAGTTTTGAAATGCGAGAGTGTGTCTGAGCCTCGGACATTATCAGGAAGGCTTTTCCAGAGTTTAGGAGCCATAAACGAGAAGGCTCGACCTCCTTTACTCGACAAATCTGAAGTATTACATGTTATTTCACTGGAATAGCAAAATACCATAGTGATAATATACCATATTTAAATTATGTTTAATTTATTACACTTTTAAAATAAGTCACATACTTTTAATTTGATCAGTTCAAATGTATATATGAACTCTAAATCAGTAATAAGGATATCACAAAGATTCAGTTTTTCTTTGCAAGAAATGGAATTAGTAACTGATATGTATTTAAATTATGATGAGTGAGTTATTACATCTACAGTAAGCCTCATGATAAAGTTTTAGAAATTAAAATTTACACAAATACTAAATCTACAGTAGCAGGTCTGTCACAAATCATATATTTAATAACAAAAAAGGGATATGTTACTGATATTTTATTAATTAAATTCAATTAACTGTAATAATAATGTTAGATTATTTAAAAAAAAGATATAAATCTATACAGCTTATGAAAATATAGGTTACAGTCATAAAAGGATTTCCATAAATGAATTCCAAATCTACAGTAGCCTAAAAAGTTTGTCACGTTATTTAAAGAGACATGAAACGATTATTAATATTTATTTAAATGATAAAGTGTTATTACACTTAAAGCTTTATCTATGCTGAATAAATAATCTTGAATAATAAAGTAATCTTAACACTTATAATTTCCACAACATTCTAAAACGATAAAATAATCCTGAAAGTTCTGAGAGAAATTAAGTTATCTTGGGAAAGACCCCGACGACCCCATTATCATAATTAAAGTTTCAGAGAAGCTTCAAAAATATGTTGTATTCTACATTCTAAGCCTACACAAC
The DNA here is from genome assembly GCA_903798205.1 of Danio tinwini. Lineage (NCBI taxonomy): Eukaryota > Metazoa > Chordata > Actinopteri > Cypriniformes > Danionidae > Danio > Danio tinwini. The sequence goes on from CAIGQZ010001206.1 coordinate 9,110,716, forward strand.
ATACTATGCACCCCACAAACCAAGTGAATTTAGCCAAAAAGTGTCTTATTTGTGACACACATCTCTCTTGATTCGACTCTAAACAGTCGTCAGTGCCGTCAGGGGTGTGCTTTACTCCCGGCCGACTGAAGGAATCAGCGCACTTCCTCTGGTCTGGGACTAACCTGGGCCATGTGTTCAGCAGTAATTCTTCCCCTCCAGAACGAGTAAATACCCTCGGCAGAGCCCATATCAAATTCCGCAGAAACAAAGACAGCAAGCGCTGTGAGGGACGACTGTGCACTCGCAGCCATAATGAGCCATCTGTTCAGCCATGGCAGTGCAAACCAAATGTCATCAAACTGTGCTCCTTCTCTCCCGCCTGTTCTCGCTTCTTCATGGCAGGTAAACTGTACTCGAGGAGCATCGCTAATAGCCGCCGTCACTGTTTACACTGAAGTTTTGCCCTGAAAGCAGTTTATATCAATGAAGGACACTGTTTACTTACTGTAAATACCACAGGGTGACTGCTCATTTAATGTAGCCATTAAAGGGAGCTTAAAGTACAAGGCTATATATTAAACGAATAAAACTAAGAATGTTAAATAAATGCAAATGTATAGCCTATATAGCAATAGCCTACATAATTAAAGGCCTTTAGGTTTATTGGGGCATAGATAATGTAACATTCTGGGTTAGTTTGGAGTGTGCTTTATATATAAAAGATAATACATGTTTTTTAATACATAACTTATTAAATGCAAGTGGCTAATGTTTTAAATACCTTTAGTGAACAAAAAATGTTCCACGGACATTTGGTGTGACAGATGTTTATGTAAAAAAAAACAACAACATGCTTCTTTTGAGCTTAATACATTACACTTACAGTAACTTCAGTAGTCAAGCAGTATCTTTCTGCTTAGTCTCTGATTTGTCAAGGGTCACCACAGCGGAATGAACCTCCAACTCCATGATTTTCAGTCACAACAAAAATAATTTAATTGGTTAGTTCACCCAAAATATAAGTTCTGTTATTTATTACTCACCCCCATGTGCCCTGAGACCTTCATTCATCTTCAGAATCTAAGAGTTCTCTGATCCTCCATTGAGCCTGGACCAGGATTGGGAAATGCTGAGGTAATGAAATGGCCAGCCCAGAGCCCCGTTCTAAACCTGATTGAAAATCTCTGGAAAAATCTTTGGCAGCAAAGTTTGGCTAAGAAACAAAAAAGTCAGCAAACTATAGACGATACTGAAAGAAGAGGGGATAAGACATGGGACGATAACCGGTTTCAAGGCTTACCGCAGTTTGGAAAAGTCAAAGCTCAACTGTTCTGTCATACCGTTCTGTATTTGTATTTGTAAAGCTGCGCTTATACCAGACGAGGAAAAAGCGTCAAACGTGAGTGATTTACATGTTAAGTCAATGTAAAAAGGCGAATAGTCATCCTGTGGCTCGATACGCGCAAATAAAGCGGCACGAGTTGAGCTTTTTGCGCGATTGACGCGCATATCACTCAAATTAGAAAATCTGAACTTTAGCAGACATTTGCACCATGTTAACCAATCAGGAGCTTTCTCTTGTAGTGGAGTGGTTATGATGTATAGAGCTGTTGTTGGTGTCCTGGGGGAAATCCTCCTGCTGACACTGGACAAGTTTATAAAACTGGGCACGGCTCAGTCAGAACCACAGCTGAAAGCTTCAATCATCCAGGTATAGTTTCTGGAGGAGTTTATGAGCTCAGAGAGCTGGGTGCACCTCAGACTGGATCTAGCGGACTTAGGCACGGCTCTAAATGAATCGACACTGTTTTTTAGTTATCCTAAAGCACATAAACACAGCTATTTTCTAAAAAAAAAAAAAAAAAAATCCATGTTAGCCATTTAGCAACGAAGCTAGAGTCACCAGGCAGACAGAAGCTCTGTCAATGACGCGAATCCGTGTCTGTTGTGAAGTGAGTAAACTCAAAATGTTCACGCATCTATTTACGCGTGAATAGCATAATTTATGTGCGTACCGCATCTGATGTGAACACAGCATAAGGGTTTTTTATGTGCTTTTTAAATGTGCTGTAAAGAAATCTGTTTTTGAAGCTAATTAAGAGAGCAGAAGACAATTATTTATTTAAATTATTTAGCCTGACATGTTTACTGTTCCAAAATATTATAAATGTTTTCTAAAGAACTTATTTTAGAGCAATACCTTGATGCCGTGAAACAGTGTTATTTTTAACCAAGGTTATGATACCGTCAGAAACTTATACCGGCCCATGCCTAATAAAGATTACACCACAGTAATGTGAGAGACAAATTTTTTGTTGTTATTAGATATGGTAGACTTCTTCTACAATCATTGCGGTTCTCAAATTTTGATCTATTTGCCATCTACAAAATAAAGAGCTAGACTTTTAGCGGTGAGTGTAAAACATGCAAACAATGCAGACATAAATCACGAAACACAATGTCAATTAAAGATTTAATGCCAGCAACCATTTCTTCATGTTTATAGCGATTTGATATGCGAATGAATGTGATGATGCAAAACAGACTCAAGACAATAAAGCATTTGAATAGACATTTGAAACAATTCAAAACAATTGTCTTTACAAAGTTTAAAGTAGCATCCCTTGACATAATCAAGTGTGTTTTTCCTCTTTCAAATAAATATATGTGATAGGCACCTTGCTTGAAACATGCAAAATTGTGAGCACATTTTGAAACAAAAGAAAAAGAAATGCATTGTGGCTTTTAGAAAGTTAACTCATAACCTGCTTTACAGTAACCGGTCAAAATAAAATGGCATAAAGGGTGTAGAGTGTGAAAATGCAAAAGAAAGGCACATAAAATGTATATAAAAAGGGTTGAAGGACATAACAGGCCCACTGGCCCACCAGAACATGACTTTCGTTACTCTTCAGAGGGTGGATTGGTGTCCAGCTGTGTCTCAGTATGTGTGTCTATCTCTGCTGCTTCAGAGTCCTCAGGATTCATCTCATTGGTGGCTCCTTCTTCCTCTGCCTGGCTTTTATTCGCTTCTGTGTCATTACTCTCATCAAACCCTGGTCCTTCAGCCTGTGGAGCGTCACCATCGTAGATGATGTCCTCAGGGTTGGGTGCAGGTGGGCAGAACTCCTCATCAGGGAGCAGACAGTGAAACACGGATTCAGCCTAGGAAATAAACGGAAATGATCCTATTTTTCTTGAATAAAAGGGCCTAGAAGCTATTTCTGATCTACAAAGTGTAGAGTCTGCCTCCCTCTGCTGGACTCACCAGTTTAATGGAGTAGTCGCTGCCCAGGCCGGCATCAGGACCAGTGCACACGTGAACGTTGCTCGGTAGGCTGTAGCAGCTGCTGTCCATGGCTGACGTGTCCCTCATGTTGAAGTACATGACCCATAACACTGCAGGCTTGCTTATCTCCTCTGTGCCTGTAATGTGATGTTTAAACAGTCAGTTTTTTCTGTCTTAATGTCTTTACTTAAAGTAGCTGGTAGATATCTCATCCTTGACAAATATTACAATGACGCTGGAGCCCAAAACTAGTCGTAAGGGTCAATTGGCAAAACATTTAGACTTATGCATCATTCAAATTCTGAATTAATATGATTTTTGTTAATGTATTGTTTATTAGTATATGATCAAGTTGGGCCAAGAAATCTGAGGGTTCAAAGAAACCTAAATACTAAGAAAATGACATTTAAAGTGGTCCAAATTAGGTTCTTAGAAATGTAATCTAATGTAATGTCTATTTATATAGAGCATGTATGGCCATACGCCCAAAGCGCTTCACAATCATGGGGGGGGGGGGGGGGGGGGGGGGGGCCCCCCCCCCCCCCGCCGCGGGGGCGCGCCCGGCTCTCGGGGGGCGCC
>CAIGQZ010001206.1:9134489-9169806 GCA_903798205.1 Danio tinwini
AAGAAAGAAAGAAAGAAAGAAAGAAAGAAAGAAAGAAAGAAAGAAAGCACATTTCTGGCCAACTTGTGCTAACTTACAAAAAATCAATACAATACACATGTATCACAATACAACCTCAATCGTTTTAAAACTCAATCAAAATTTTATAGACATGAATAGAAATGCTGTTATTTTACGTCACTCCGCCTCTTTATTTGAAAGATTCACTGTTTAAGTGACTAACTGAAACTAATTTGATCATTAGCCTTATTAACACAAACTAAATTAAAACACACTAAAATATTGTTTCAATTACTGTAAAAAAAGGCTTAAATATATAGTTTGTTTATTAGAGGGCCTTTATGACCACGCTTCTCAAATTAATCTCAAATCAATATACTATATTAATTGGATCCAAACGTCTAAATAAGACATAAAATGAACCATACATCACTTAATTAACACAATAGAAGACATTAAAGGATGATGATTGTCTCCTCTTGCTCAGTTACTGTATAATGATGTATGCACTTTATGTTACACAAAAGAGGTTTGTCAGGCTACACTAACACAAAATAAATCTTGAAAACTTGTATTGCCATTTAGTTCCTACACTCACATTTTACCACAACTATCACAAGTAGCATAAACGAGTCCTCTTTTGGAATCAATGTGATTCTACCCTCGTGATCTGAAGGTAACGTGAGGTCATATGTGACAGTTCGTGCTCAGATTCACTCTGAAGGAGCCAAGCAGACCCTGACAGAGCATAATGGGAATCAATGGGAGCAGCGCCTGGCCCCTGCCTGCCACACCACCATCAATATCAATCACTGTTATCGCCAATAACGTCTCCGTGTAAGCCCTTCACTGAATGTCACAGCAATACCAGATCTTTCTTCTTTAAAGAGAAGAAGAGATGATCTCTCTTTGACACGGACGGCAAGGTTAGTTAAGTACTGTTAGCAGGATGTATGGTGGATCTGTATGGCCAATCGGGGGCCGAAGATGTTTATGGGTTTAAATGATGGGGAGTTTTTAACTGGAAGTGTAGGAGCTGGGTTGAGTCTTACCTTTTGAAGGATCTTTTCCGGGAGTGGTGGGAACGTCAAATAATTGAGATACAACTGGAGCAAGATCTTGCTGGGCCGTACCAGACGATGAACAGGTCAAGTGGACCAAACCTGTTTGGTAAGAAATCACGATTCATATGAAAAATCTTTAAAAAATACTCTTTTGAGTAAAAAAAAATGCAATAAACACACTGTATTACAAGGTTATAATAGTTTTGGATTTTTAATTAGCTTTTTATTTATTTATTTATTTATTTACTTTGTTTTTATTTCGTTTATACTTTTTGTTTTCAAATTCAGTTCACTATAATAAGGTTTTTTATTAGTTTTTTATTTATGGTGGCTTGAGAAAGCCAACATACTGTTTTACTACATAAATTTCTGCTTCGTCTTCTGAGACAAATTTCTATATGCATCTCCTCCTAGACTGTTCATATTACAACCACCAAACTTACTCCAAACTGGTCTGACTCGGGTTGCTATATCTTTTCCGACACGTCCGACTTTCGGTTTTCCGAAAACTGACCTGGAAAATTCGAAAAAGTTCCATTGACTTAACATTGAACCTAACTTTTGACTTCATAACTTTGCGCCAGACTGTCATACAGACTTAAGGTTGGGCTCATTTAACTCAGACTACCAATCTGCCAATCACTGATAATGTTTCAACTTACTAGCCATGCCCTAGCAACCACTTATGACACCCTAACAACTGTCCCATAGACTTCTATTATAAAAGCTGCCATAGACTTTACATTGCACATACTAAAGACATAACAATTTATACTAACAATATACTGATCCATACTGGAAACATACCAATCTATATTGGAAACATACTAACGGCATACCAATCCATGAAAACATACTAGCAAATATGCTAATTCATATTAAATGCATGTTAACAAGCTAATTCATATTGGAAACATGCTAGCAACATGCTAATTCATGCTAACAACATGTTAATTTATGCTAGAAACATGCTAGCATAATGCTAATTCAAGCTAGAACTATGCTAATTTATGTTAGCAACTGCCTAGCAACCACTCAAAATACCTTAGCAACCCCCTAGCAACACCTTATCAACCACCTAGCAACACCTGAGCAACCACTCAGAACACCCAAGCAACCACCTAGCAACACCACAGCATCCACCTAGAATACCATAGCAGCCGCCTAGCAACACCTCAGCAACCACTCAGCAACGCCTTAGCAACTGCCTAGCAACCACTCAGAACACCATAGCAACCACTTAGCAACACTGTAGTAACCACCTAGCAACACCTTAGTAACACCCTAGCAACCACCTAGCCACCATTAAGAACTTCTTAGCAACCGCCTAGCAGCACCTTAGCAACCGCCTAGCAACGCCTTAGCAACCACCTAGCACCGTCTTAGCAACTACCTAGCAACTGCCTAGCAACACCTTAGCAATGACCTAAAACACCGTAGCAACTGCCTAGCAACACCTAGGCAATGCTTTAGCAACCACCTCACAACACCTTAGCAACCGCCTAGCAGCCACTCAGAACACCCTAGCCTTAGCAACCACCTACAAACACTTTAGCAATGACCTAGAACACCTTAGCAACTGCCTAGCAACACCTAGGCAATGCCTTAGCAACTACCTAGCAACACCTTAGCAAGCACTCAGGACACCATAGCAACGCCTTAGCAACCATTCAGAACCCCCTATCAATCGCCTAGCAAGAAACATGTCAATCCATACTAGAAACATGCTAACGTATATGTACTTATCTATGCTGACTGTTTCAAACTTTGTAAAAACTACTTCAGTTACTTACACTTTAAAACTACTTCAAACTTTCAGACGAGGCCTTCTCAAGCCACCACCATTTGTCTTTGAACGGTACTTTTCTAGTTTAAAATAGCTTAGTTTTAGTTCAGTTTTTATTAGCTTCAGTGTTATTTTTAGTTTCTTTTTTTGTAAATTTAAATATTTGTTAAGTGCAAGATTTAAAATCCTCAGAATATCGTATAATAAAAACTCAGTGATGTGTGCAAAATGTGTGCAGGGCTGCTTCTGAGGTTAGATACACAGTAGTGATGGAAAGTTCGGATCTTTTGTGACACTCCTCCCATGTTAGGACTCAACATATTAAAATATGTAGTCAGCAATCATAATTTCAGTCAGTTAAAACACTGTTTCTCAACCACGTTCCAGCTCTGCACATTTTCTATAGCTGAGTCCCAAATGGCACACTATACACTATGCACGTATGCACTATGTACTTATGCACTTACACACTTAACAGCATAGTATATAGGGGTTTTCAATCTTTTAGGACACACGGCCCCAAAGTTTGTCCAATTTCACTCGTGCCCAAGGCTCCCCTCCCTCGAACCATAATTATAATACATGTGCAAACATACTTCACATATTACGTGTTGTGTTTAAAATGCGTATAATTAATTATATTGAAACATAAATATATAGCTTCCCTGATTCAGTGTGATGGCTGAGCCTGTTTCTGTGAGGACAACATGCTAATCTGTGGCTGGATTCCTGACACGACTAACCGTAAATCATCTTCTACTGTCAATAAGCGTGAGCTATAGCCTACTTGCTTTTGATGTACGTACATACAGAAAATGCTGCTTCGCAAAGCCAAGTATGCAGAGCCTTGACGGTGTGGTCGAACATTGAGTATGTTTACGTGGGCAACAATACTTTAATACGATTTTAATATGATTAAGACAATACTCTGATTAAGAGCCCACCATGTAAACAGCAACTTTTGATTACCCTAATCCGACTAAAGTCATAATTGAATCAAACAGAAATAGAGTTAAGACATGTGGAGTATGCAAATATTAGTGGCATTATTGAAGTAAACGCCGCAATCAAACTATTACCATCATGTAGGACTTTTCGCTGCATTTTGTGACAAGATCCACACACACGGCTGTCAGTAAAGAACCGCGCACACACATACACACATCACAAATTTTTTTTATTGATTTTTTTTTTCATTTTTCAGTGTGGGGTATCAAATTTCACTGAAACAACACTCTTCCACCAGTCCTTACTCCATATTCATGTCAAATACCCCAGTTTGTCATGGGGGCATGGATGAAATGTTCACGAGTAAAAGTGAAACTGCAGATGTACAGTTAAAGTCGAAAAATTAAAGATGAAACACTCAAAATTACACGAGACTCTGCAGGAAACGTGGATAGCCTGGTGACGCAACATTCAAAAAGCACTTCATGTAAACACCTTAAATATATTATTGTCTTATTCGGATTAAGGCAAATAACTATTACTGATGTCCATGTAAACGTCTTCAAAGTAAGTGAAAGATCCAGAAGGGCATCCTGCTGATTTGATTCAGTAGTCCACTTTTTGTCAGACGCTCACTGGTTTGACTTTCATTCATTCAGCGTCATTCATTTTTAAAAAACACCCGGTCCGATTTTATTTGTATATATTTTACTGGAACGCATTAACTCTACAGGTGCCTGATAGTTAGCTGTGGAACTAACGTTAATCAGATTACCTCTAGTGAACGCATAAAAATCGTCATCATAATTTACTCGAGTGCATGCCTCAAATTCTCGCTCTCCCTTTAATAGGTGCTGGCGCCACCCTGGTGGGGTGCGCCCCACAGTTTGAAAACCCCTGACATAGTATGTATGTAGCGTTGTCCCAAATGGAACACTAATGTTTTTTTACTAAGTGGAATATTAAACCGATTCCCTCATGATGTTTGACGGTTGCCAAATTAATAAATAAATGGCCAAACTACCAAATAATACCTGCTATAAGTATAACCACATTCACCATCGGGAGGCGCTATATTCACTCTCGTAGGAGAATTTTGCTTTCACAATTCAAAATAAACAAAGTTATCCAACATGTGCACCCGATAGCTCCGCCCCTTCTGCTACATGAACAAAGCATCTGTTGTTGAGTGTGTGAAGTGTCCATCATTCCACACTTCATTTTACAGGTTGAATGAGTGCATCATCCGGGTAAATAAAGTGCACTTATTATTTTGTAGAGTTTTCAGTGTGAACGCACTACTTACACTATTTATACTACAAAATGGCGTAGAATAGTGCATAAGTATGCAATTTGGGACATACCCCTTGAACCAAACACACCTGATTCAGATCATCAGTTCATTAGCAGAGACTAAAAGACCTGTAATGGGTGTGACAGACAAAGGAGACATCCAAAACATGCAGTGCTGGTGGTCCTCCAGTATTGTGGTTGAGAAACACTGAGCTAAAACATCACCATGATCTGAAAAGTTTCTTACAATTAAGTTTTGCAACCCAACTGAAGCATGATTCACTTATTTAAATTCTATTATGACTTTCTGTTATGAAATAAACTTGCGTTTCGCCAGATCCTCTTATTTAAGCCCTTGGTTTAACGGAATAACTCTGGAAATTGGTTTATTAGAGTCAGAGGGGGTATCACGCATGTTAAAAAGTAAGCTGTTTGTGGATAAGTGCTTACTGGAGACGGGAATCATTTCAAATGATTCAGTTCGATTTGGTGAACTAGTTCAACCAGTATACTTAAAAGATACGGTTAAAAAGAACAATTCGATAGTGATCGGGATCAATAATACAGAAATTAATCATTTTAAGTGTCTGCTCGGGTCATATTTGAATGTTGTCACCATGCTGCTGTCATGTCCAGTGGTTGTTTTTGTCGAGGGAGAAACAGCGAGGACTGACTGGCTTGGACTGGAGGGCTGGCTTGATATGGCTGGCATCAGGATAACAGACTTCGATGTGCCGTTTGAACACTTAGTGTAAAACTGGCAAGGTGAAGTAAATAGATTTACTTCTAAAAATCTTAAATACATTTACAAAGACAAAAACAAAGGACGTTTTTGTTATAATTTTAGTTAAAGTTCGTTTTGTATATACACAATACAGTTTCAGTTATGCCGAGTTCAGACTGCATGATTTTAGCCCTGATTCTGACTCGCAGACAGGTTTTGAGAAATCGCAGACAAATGCCTGAAATCACAGGCAAATCGATGCTCGTGCACGCAAGGACGCGTTATGAGAGAATCGCAGATGAGTTGCTGATGGTCGTAAGATATTTGGCATGCTATATATCTGGAGCTGTCAGCAATGCAAATCATGCCGTGTGGATGTGTTCTGACTGAAAATAACATCTGCGATCACCTACAGCCAATGAGAGAGCTGCATTCACTAGCGTGGTTACCTGCTGGCCGGCGGAAGGCTGGGGGAGAAGTTAAAAGTGCTCATTTTCAGTTGATTTGGACTTAAGAAATGGAGGAAAAACGAGTGTAAAATTGGCACGAGCACTGTGTCTGTTTGACATATCATCTGATCAATATTACAATCAGGTCGAAAAGTAAAAAAAAAAGTTGAGGAGAGATTGTTAATTCTCTTCAAAAGCAAGGTGAGCAACACAAGTTTCTAAAGCTAAAGCCTTCTGTTTACATTATGTAGTTAATAATGAAAGATATATTACATGATATATATTACGTGACCTCGCGTTGTTTCCATGTCACTTGTCGCGTTTGTTTGGCTGTGAGACGTAGTTTGGACAAAGTTGTCTGTGATTCTTCCTATTTTAAGGTCATGCAGTATGAACTCTCCTGTCGCCGATCCATCCTACAGTGTAAACACAGCGCCGACAGAACACTAACCCAGATAGTCATGCAGTGTGGAAACATCTGTGACATGACTACTTTGAAAATCATGCAGTCTGAACTCGGCATTAGTTCTAGTTTTTTTTTAACTCTTGTTTTTATTTTTATTTAGTTAATGAAAATGTTTTCTCGATTCTAGTTTTTGTTTTGTTGTTTGTTTTCGTTAACTATAATAACCATGCTGTATTATATGTAAATTCTCTAAAATATGAAGTGTTATTTAAAAAAAGCAGTAATATAAGAATATGAGTAAATGTAAAAAAATAAATAAAAGTACATCTTCCTTCCATTGCACTCTCTCTCTCTCTCTCTCTCTCTCTCTCTCTCTCCCTCTCTCTCTTTCTATATATACAGTGACGGAAATAAGTATTTGATCACACTGTGATTTTTCAAGATCTCCTAATTAGAAATCATGGACGGGTCTAGAATTTTCAGTACAGGTGCAATTCCGCTGTGAGAGACAGAATCTAAAAATAAAAATGCAGAAATCACATTGTATGATTTTTTAACAATTTATTTGTAAATTACTGTGTGAAATAAGTATTTGATCACTTGCTTTTCAGCCAAATTTCTGACCCTCAAAGACCTGTTATTTTGCTTTAAAATAGTCCAGCTACACTCTGCTCATGATTTTAATTTAGTTGCACTTGTTTGAGGTCACTAGCTGTCATAAAGACACCTGTGCACCCAACAATCAGTCAAAAATCTAAGTAGCAACATGGCCAAAACCAATAAGCTGTCAAAGGACACTAGACAAAAATGTAGATCTTCATAAAGCTGAAACTGCTACGGGGCAACTGCCAAGCAGATTGGTGAAAAAAGAACAACTGTTGGAGCAATTGTCAGAAAATGGAAGAGGCTAATGATGATTTTCAATGTCCCTCGGACTGGGGCCCCACGGAAGATTTCTCCTCGTGGGGTATTAATGATGCCAAGAATGGTCTAGAATCAGCCCAGAACTACACGGGAGGAGCTGATCAATGCCGTGAAGAGAGCTGGGACCACCGTTTTCACGGCTATTATCAGTAATACAGTAAGATGTCATGTTTTAAAACCATGCATCGCACGGAAAGTTCCCCTGCTTAAGTTAGCCCATGTCAAGACCCGTCATGCCAGGGACCATCTGGATGATCCAGTGTAGTCATGGGAGAAAATCCTGTGGTCAGATGAGACCAAAGTAAAACTACCATTCACCATGTTTGGAGGAAAAAGAATGATGTGTATCATCCCAATAATACCATACCTACAGTGAAGTATGGGGCTGGAAGCATCAATGACCCTAAGTACACAGCCAGGAAAACCAAGGAGTGGCTTTGTAAGAAGCATATCAAGGTTTTGGAGTGGCCTAGCCGGTCTCCAGACCTATCCAATAGAAAATCTTTGGAGGGAGCTGAAACTCCATGTTCCTCAGCGACAACCTGACAGATCTAGAGAAGATCTGTATGGTGGACTGGGCCAAAATCCCTCCTTCAGTGTGTGCAAACCTGGTGAAGAACTACAGGAACCCTTTGACCTTTGTAATTGTTAACAAAGGCTTCTGGACTAAATATTTAAAATGCTTGACTCAAATACTTATTTCATTTTTATGCATAAATTTGACTTTCACATGCTGAAATGATTTGATTTAGATGTGTTGTCCAAATGCCTTCTCATTCATTTAACTTCTTGTGTGTATTGTGTATTAGCTTGCTCAGTGTGCATGAGCAAATGGGTTGTGTCGCAATACAATTAGTTTTTATGTCACATGACTTTTCAGGGCTCAAAATGAAAGATTTACCAAACTTATCTTTGACCACACCAAATAAGTATTTCTTAGCCACAATTTTTTATGTGTCAAAACAAATGCACAGTAATCTGTCCTGGATAAAAGTCCCAGATCACTACACATAAATGGGGAGTAACCTCCCATTAAAGCAATGTTATTGTGAAAAATATAATTAAACCGTATTAACAAAAATAACTGTAAGCAAAAGAAAGCAGGTGAAACATACCATATTTGATAATGAAAGAATGATCAAGCGCACACAGTTAATATAGGCCTGTTAATAATCTGTTCAAAGAATAATTAAAATGAAAGCAGTGACCACTGCTGCTTACAAAAGAATATGTTTGTTTTTTTTAAATCTTGAGCTCTTGAAAGCAGCAGGACTGTGGGCGCACGATCATCGCTCTTTGTCCAGTCTATTTCAAAGGGAACCGATCGCACCAGTTGCACTTCCTCTCATTCGGTATTTACCTGCTTTCTGCTCAAGCGAACACAGTTATCTTGTCGTGCTGCTTCTCGATTCTAAGATTGCATTTGCATGAATATTGGGCCATGCTTATTTTCAAACCCTGCTTTTAAAAAAAACTACATATATAGAAGATCTGTATGGTGGTATGGTATGTATGGTATATACATATATATATATACCCCCCATTTTGAAAATAAGATTTTTTATCTATTTCTAAATGAATAGGTAATATATTTTGATGCATTTGAACAAAACATATTATGGATATATTTATTAAAATAACATTTTAGTCACAGAAAATATTTAAAAATAGAAATAATACATTTAAATAAATGAAAAATGTTAGGAAATAATTGACAAACTAGAAAATTTAAACAATTGTATACACTGCTTTATTATTATTATTTAATATTTTTTCATAAAATATAAATTTGGGTGTATTATTTTTGGACCGTTATCATAAGTTACTTTGTTAGATTAGCTTCAGATTTGGCTTCAGTACTGACTAATGTATATGCACAAATATAATATTGTAAAGCGTCCTAAAGAAAATATTAATGTAAATGAGAGATATGTTGAGTGCTGTATGTATTGTGTTTTTGTTTATCACCACAAAACTTGGCTGACAAAAAGATTTCAAATATATACAAGCAGTTTTGTTATGTTATTTTTTATTGTAATACATAATAATAGTGGATTATTACAAAATAACTCTGTCTCAGTTTTTTTTACAATATAATTTATTCCCCCAAAAAGGCATTTATAAAATCTTAAAAGCATTGGATGTATAAACATATTTGTGTCATTCATTGAATTTTTAAAGATATTCTTTTTCATTTTTGTCTGTATTATGACAAAGATACAAAGAAAAAAGTTATAGTATCATTTTTGTATATGGATTAATATTAAATATTGAAAGGAAGTGTAGCTTGCCACAGCCATATCACCCTGCAACCACTCACTGAAGCCAAGCAGGGCTGAGCCTGGTCAGTACCTGGATGGGAGAACACATGGAAAAACTAGGTTGCTGTTGGAAGTGGTGTTAGTAAGGCCAGCAGGGGGCGCTCAACCTGCGGTCTGTGTGAGTCTTAATGTCCCAGTAAAGTAAAGCGGACACTATACTGTCAGTGAGTGTCGTCTTTCGAATGAGACATTAAACCGAGGTCCTCACTTTCTGTGGTCATTAAAATTCCCATGGCACTTCTCGTAAAAAGTAGGGGTGTAACCCTGGTGTTCTGGCTAAATTCCCTCCATCGGCCTTTACCCATCATGGCCTAACAATGATCCCCATCCATTGGATTGGCTCTATCTCTGTCTCTCCACTCCACCAATAGCTGGTGTGTGGTGAGCGTACTGGCGCCGTTGTCCTGTGGCCGCCGTTGCATCATCCAAGTGGATGCTGCACACTGGTGGTGGTGTGGAGAGACCTCTCCCTCATGATTGTGAAGCAATTTGGGTGTATGGCCATACACGATAAATGCTCTATATAAATACACATTACATAACATATTTGAAGTTAATGGTGGGGGTTAGCGGAGCTATTGGGAAAGGTCCATGAGTCAAACTGGGGTCGCCAGCAGAGCAGTTGCGTTACATGTTGGCCCACTGACCAATAAGCTATCGTTGCCGTAATAACTGTACTGTATTTTTAAATGAATGAACAGGAACTGAATTTGAGCTTTCCTTCACATGAATATAACTGCATTAGGAAACATGTCCGAAAATCTGCTTCATCCCGCTCCCTTTCAAACTGGTTATTATATATTTTTGAGTTTACACAGATCATTATGAAGCATAAATGAAGCAACTCAAGAGAATATTTGTCAAAAAAACATTGAATTGAGTATGGCAATCTGGGCTGAGAGAGTGTATGGGTGTTTCCTAGAACTGAGTTGTGGCTGGAAGGGTATCCACTTTTGTAAAACATTCAACTCAATTGAATTCACCTTTATTTCTATATCGTTTTTACAATGCAGATTGTGTCAAAGCAGCTTCACATAGCAGATTATAGTAAATTGAAACAGTGTCAGTTCAGTTTTCAGTGTTTATGTTCAGTTCAGTTTAGCTCAGTTCAGTGTGGTTTAATAATTACTACTGAGAGTCCAAACACTGAAGAGCAATTCCATCGATGAGCAGTTCTACAGATCCCGAACCATGCAAGCCAGTGGCGACATCGGTGAGGAAAAAACTTAATCAACTGGCGTAAGTGAAGAATTGAAAAAAAAACCTTGAGAGAAACCAGGCTCAGTTGGGCACGACCATTTCTCCTATGGCCAAACGTCTTGTGCAGAGCTGCCGTTTAGGCGCTGGAGGCTGGAGAATGCTGGAGAATGCTGGACCTCAGTGAAGATTCGTCTGTCCGTGGAGCGTCATATGCCGGAAGAGTTGGTGGTTCATTCTGCTGTGGCTGGATTGGACTGACATTGTTTCAACTTACTAAAACTTCTATGGTAAGCTACTTTGACACATTGTAAAAGTGCTATAAAAAATTTAAACTCAAAATAATTGGTGACCTCTGAAATAGAGACTAAGATTAAGGAAAACGAACAAACGAACCTGGGCTGACATCCTGAAGAATCATTGAAGAATTGCAGTAAGACTCTGAAAGTACACATGAAAGCGGTCCAAAAGCGGGGGGGGGGGGGGAGGGGGTGGGGGGGGGGCAACGGGCACCAAAATTCAAAACAACAAATCTCAATCCTCACAAAGGTCTGAGAAGTTCTACTAAGTGCGATCTGTGGAAATGTCCTGGATAATCCCGAGAGTTCCCACACACCACTTCCAGGCTCATCATTACTTCTTCAGTGGTCTGCGGTACAATACTCTGTGTGTGAGGATCAAAGAGAAGAATTGTAGTGCAGGCAGCTCAGAGCGGCACACAGGCTCAGTGTCACACAATGGAGAGGTGCACAGACGTAGGCATCTCCAGTGGGACAGGAGGTGCAGCTTTGCTAAAGGCTCTAAAGACACACGGGACACATGCTGACTTTGAAAAAAAAAATGTCTTGCTAGAGCCAAAGACACTCTAGAGGCTGATTTTAAAAGTCCTGGAGAGTTAAAAGTTAGCACTTTTGCAGTGCAAGGTGGATTAATGCCATGTTATGGACATATCCTATTTTGTATAGAATCTTGAACAAAATATACAGTTGAAGGCTTTGAAAATGTATTTGTCATCCTGTGAATATTTTATTTTAAAACAATTTTTGCATGAGCCATTTAACCGAGAGAAGATTTTTTTACAACATATTTTTTTACACACAATAGTGTTATTAACTAATTTCTAACTTCTTTTGTCTTTATGGTTCGGAACCATATTATCCAACATTTGTCTCATTTGGCAATATCGCAACTGCGTTGTAAGGTTTGTTGCCACATTGAAGGCTGATTTATACTTTCGCCTGGTGCTGCATCGCGGACCTCCGCTTACTGCGTGCGCACCTCATGAAATGGATGAGTCTTTTCTACTTGATGCGTTTGCCATAGTGATATATTTTTTAAAACAACAGGGGGTGGTCAAAAGAAAGCGACTGCAAAATCAGACGGATAAACAGCGAAGTAGGAAGTTCCTGGAACTAAGTCATATCATTAATATAGTTTAAGATTTTTTAACTAACTATTTGTTTTTTTTTACAAATTATTTTAATGCTTACAAATATTTTTATAACTATTCAAGACTTTTTTTACATCAAACTTTGATGAATCACTTGCTTTTGTTCATATCTCGGACAGTTCTACCTATTAAAGTTTAATAAAATTTGAATGACAACAGAACATGGGTTACTCTACAAATAAACATATTTTT
Organism: Danio tinwini; assembly: GCA_903798205.1. NCBI lineage: Eukaryota > Metazoa > Chordata > Actinopteri > Cypriniformes > Danionidae > Danio > Danio tinwini. Next base: position 9,147,244 of record CAIGQZ010001206.1, read on the forward strand.
TTTTATTATGGAAAGAATAAAAGCAAAAATGTACACAATGTGTTTTTTTATTATTATTATTATCATTTAGCACACTCCACAATTCACACAGTCTTGCTAGTTTGTGTTCTCTACTTATATGCTAAAAAGTTAATAATGCAATAATGCATCATTCTAAAAATCCAACATTCCTAAATATTATCACCTATAAAGCCTAGAAAAACAAGGCATTAGTATATTGTAAAGCGACAGGTTGAAATTTTCCTTTCCAGTCATCATAGAAATACTTTGTTACTTCATTTTAGTTTTGCAACTATTAAACAGTTTTAAATACAAAATTGTACTATATATATCAGTGTAAAACCTATGAATGGTGGGAAAATATATTCTGTAATTGTGCATTAAAACCACCTGGGTCTCCACTTTTGCCATGGCGTCTCTTTTTGGTTTAAAAAACTTATCTCTCAAGTTTTTCTAAACTTTTTTAACAAAACATGTCCTTGAAATTCCTCCTTTCCCACTGCTGTTGCAATTTCTAGCCAAGAATTATTGGTCATCTGGTTATTCTATGACCACGCATGGACAGATCACAAAGATGTGTGTACAGTTGTACATGTTTCAGATAAAGTCTCTTCAAAATGATTCATAGTCAACTCAAATGAAATGCGACACTGGGCGCTCGAGTCTTAAAAAATTGTGCACGTTCTGCCAGCCGAAAGCATGTCGCGCTCCCAAAGCGAACCTCCACAAACACCACGATGACGTCACATTCATCATGCCCACTCAAGCTAACACGTTGAATATAAATCAGCCTTAAGGTAAAAAAAATTATGGGACAAATAACAAAACAGAAGGTTGACGGGAGATGGGTTTAAAATACAGGACACTCCTGGTAAAGCAGAAGTGTTAGCATGTTTAAAATGTGTGTGTATTGTGTGGTTATTGTTTCGAGAGTGTTTGGAGTGTTTCAGCATCTGTCTGAACAATAAATTTTCAGCTTGAAGCATTTGAAGCATTTTGTTCTTGGTTTAACTTCATTCATCTAGAGTTTACAGCATCTCTTTCACAGTTGAAAGAGAAACACAGTTAAGTCACATGATTCAGGTTTTATTCATGTCCCATGAAATTACAATAAACATTTTTAAGATGTTTGTTTTAGTCTGCTAGTTTTAAGGACATCTATAATCTAGTGTAATCTAGAATTCTAGTGACCTTAAAATCTACTTTTAAAAGATTAAAACTGCTTTCATTTCAGCCAAACTTAAATAATTGTAAGAAAAATACTGTGAAAAATTCCTTGCTCTGTTAAACATCACTTTGAAAATATTTTAAAAAGAATACAATTTTTACAGTAGGGCTAATAATTTTTCCTACAGCTATATCAGAGATGCCCAAACTAGGGCCCGTGGGTCAAAGTTGGTCCTTGGTAACCTTTTATTTGGCTCTCCATCCCGTCTGAGAAGAGAGGAAGAATGATGGGGATGGTTTAGAGATTGTCATTTACAATCTAATGTAAGCTTTTTTTGTTTGTTTTATTGTTAAAAGCTAAATAAAATGAAATGTTTTATGGCCCTTTATACGAAAAAGTTTGGACACCCCTGATAGATTTATATTATAGTTTTATTTAGATATAATAGATAGATTTATATATATATATATATTTATATATTTATTTATTCATTTTCTTTTCGGCTTAGTCCCTTTATTAATCCGGGATTCACAGCGGAATGAACCGCCAACTTATCCAGCACATATTTACATAGTTAATAACTAATTTCTAATAACTGATATAAATTATGTTTTCTCAAATTATGTTTAACAGAGCAAGGACATTTTTACAGTATGTCTGACAATTTTTTTTCTCCTGGAGAAAGTCTTATTTGTTTTATTTCGGCTAAAATAAAAGCAGTTTGAAATTTTTTTCAAAAGCCATTTTAAGGTCAATATTATTAGCCCCTTTAGGCTATATATTTTTTCGATTGCCTACAAAACAAATCATCATTGTACAATAACTTGGCTAATTACTCTAACCTGCCTAGTTAACCTAATTAACCTAGTTAAGACTTTAAATGTCACTTTAAGCTGCATAGAAGTGTCTTGAAAAATGTCTGGTAAAATATTATTTACTGTCATCATGGCAAAGATAAAACAAATCAGTTACTAGAAATGAGTTATTAAAACTATTATGTTTAGAAATGTGTTGAAAAAAAATCTCTCAGTTAAACAGAAATTGGGGGAAAAATAAATGGGGGCTAATAATTCAGGGGAGCTAATAATTCTGAATTGAACTGTATTAAATATATAGTAATAAATATAAATCATTTTTATTTTCTGTTACAGAATTTCGAACATGTGAAAACGAATAGTTTAAAGTAGCCAGCAGAAAAGCAGGCATGTGACATTATCAAACACTCATGGCATAGTTACTGCTGAATCTTTTTTCTCCACAAAGCATATATTATTATTACAGTATTTTAATACATGACAAAACAATTAAAACATTGTCAAACTTTAGAATTGTCCCTTTAATAGTAGCATATACTATTGTACATGTAATGTATGCCAGTACAGTATATCTACACACACACACACACACACACACACACACACACACACACACACACACCTACCTTATGGTTGAAACTGTCTTAGTAACATTATTCAAAATATTGCATGAAGACATTATAAAAATAGCAACTGGGACAATTTTTTGATTCATATACTGATTTTAAAGGTGTTAAAGTATTTTTTTGTGTGAAAATGACCTTAAAAGAGAGAATTTAGAATTTTAAATACTAACAGTAACAGTTAGTAAAATAATAACTTACAGTTAGCCTCCGTTTAATAGCCTAGGAAGCAAGATCTGCTGAAGTGTTTTAAATAAGGCTGGTGGTACCATCAACGTATTTAACCAATAGTAATTGAGATGTGAATTTGTATTGTTTGCAGTTCAGTTTGACAGCACTAGTGGCTCAAAATGGCATGCTTCACTTTTTTCACTTCCACAATCAGTGGTGTTGGAGTACCTGCGAGTCCTTGAGGACACATTCACTGTGCCTAGCAGTGGAACTAAAGCAGTCGTGTCAAAAGTGGTTAATGATAAATAAAGACCATCTTCTCCTATGAACGCATGTCTGTCACGCTCATCATCATCTGCTGATTGCAAGGGATGCACTGAGGTAGAAGTGCATTACTTAAAGAGGAACGGCTACGATCCATCTCCCTGTGGGATTGGGATATAGCAAAGCAAACCATAGATCTGATCCAGCTTCCTATCATTTCCCCCTGAACTCAATTCCCAGGGAGAGAGAGAGGAAGTGGAGTTCCGCTGATTAAGCTTTTCATTCCCTCGTGAGGACGGAGTCAGTCGCTGGGGTATGTGCCAAGACCGCTATACCATCTCCACCTGATCTATTCCCTTCACGATGATTAATAGCAAAATAGCACCAGTATAACCAACACAATAACTTTCATAAATAACAAAAATACAGTTAATGATGGAGTCATCATTGAGGTGGGCAGTCAACTGTGTGTTTTGAAGGACAATTTTGACATTTGGCTTTGTTTAAGGACTGTCAGTGTACATCACTGTGACACGATTTGGAAGATCAGCAATAGCTCATACTTTGAGCTGAAAAAAAAATTTGTTTATTTATACTACTAGTTAAAGTTTTGAATTATTAAACATTTTAAAGGAACTCAGAAATCGAATTCCCTTGATCTTTTGACACATAAGCGGCCACTGTACCATAAAAAATAATCAGTATACACTACCTGACAAAAGTCTTGTCGCCTGTCCAAGTTTTAGGAACAACAAATAATAACTCGACTTCTAGTTGATCATTTGGTATTATAAGTGGCCTCTAGATTACACTTATTTAACCAAAATAAAATGTGATCATGCCTTGATTTTTAATTGTTTAATTAGGACAGTTAAGGTCTGACTTTGCTTAGACAAAAGTCTTGTCACCTAACAGAAATAATGTACAGTATAGAATATAAAGTCCTGGTGCAGTGGAAAATTTATTAATATTGTGTATGACTCCCATGCGCCTGGACGACTGCATCCATACATTTCTGCAATGACTCAAATAACTTATAAATAAAGTTATCTGGAATGGCAAAGAAAGCATTCTTGTAGGACTCCCAGAGTTCATCAAGATTCTTTGTATTCATCTTCAATGCCTCCATCTTACCCCAGACATGCTCAATAATGTTCATGTCTGGTGACTGGGCTGGTCAATCCTGGATAATTTTGATCTTCTTTGCTTTCAGGAACTTTGATGTGGAGGCTGAAGTGTGAGGAGGAGCGCTATCCTGCTGAAGAATTTGCCCTCTCCTGTGGTTTATAATGTAATGGGCAGCACAAATGTCTTGATACCTCAGGCTGTTGATGTTGCCATCCACTCTGCAGATCCCTTCCACACCCACATACTGAATGTAACCCAAAATCATGCTTTTTCTTTCACTAAACTTGAATGGTTTCTGTGAGAATCTTGAGTCCATGCAGGTTCCAATATATCTTCTGCAGTATTTGTGATGATTGGGATGCAGCTTAACAGATGATTCATCAGAAAAATCTACCTTCTGCCACTTTTCCAAATGATCAACTAGAAATCTAATCATTATTTGTTGCTCTTACAACAGGGACTGACAGACAAGACTTTCGTCAGCTAGTGTATAATGCCAAGAAAGTCCTACTTGTACTTAACATTTCACTTACACTTAATATTTACAATGTCATAAAACGCTAATGACGTTTTTTTGAAATGTGTCATTTTCAAAAACATTGACCGTTTCAGGCCCCGGGCCTAGATGGTCTACCCCCAGAGTTGTAATTGGTGATATGGGACTTGCTAGGACCACTCCTTCTAAATTCCTTAAATTTTGCAATAGATACAGGTTGTTTTCACAGAGATCAGAATACTGCCCTTATCTCCCAGATTTTGAAAAAAGGGAAGGACCCTCTTAGTTGCTCTAGTTACAGGCCGATTTCATTAATCTGTACAAACATTAAGGTTTTACGCAAAAGTTCTAGCCTGCCGTTAAGATCAAATTGGCGGATCTATAATTTCCCATGATCAGACAGGTTTTCTTAAGAGTCCCTCTGCTATGGATAATGTCCGACGCCTTTTGAATATCATAGATAAGCCCAAACCCACTGACGATCAAAGTGCTATTCTTTCGCTAGATGCAAAGAAAGCCTTTGACCGGGTCGAATGGACATATCTCTGGTCAGTTTTGAAGTGTATGGGCTTCGGTCCATATTTTATACATACATGTATGATACAAACTCTGTATCGTAATTAAGCTGCACAGGTGTCGACAGGGTTGAGCTGCTCAAGTGCTTTTCTGCTGGGCAGAGGCACAAGACAGGGTTGCCCATTGTCACCACTGTTGTTTGCCCTTTCGTTAGAGCCTTTGGCCCAGGCAATTCGTCAGGACCATATAATTGCCCCTATCATTATAGATAATTCTAAACACCACATCTCTCTGTTCGCTGATGATATTCTACTATATTTGTCTGATACTTCTACTTCTATTATTCAATGTCTTCAAATATTTAACAATTTTAGAAAAGTGAGTGGGTATAAGATTAACTGGAAGAAATCTGTACTAATGCCACTGTCTGTGAGAAGTGATATCACTTCTGTGCCTTCTTCAATTCCAGCTGATAACGCATTCACAAATTTATATTCAGATTCTTCCTTCACTTCAGGCTATGGTCAAACAAAACTATAGTTCCTTATTCAACAATATCAGACGGGACCTAGAGAGATGGGGTGCACTTTTACTTTCTTTGCAAGGTAGGATTGCGATTATCAAAATTAATGTTCTACCTAGACTTTTATTTTTGTTTACCATGATTCCTCTTTCTCCACATAAGATGTTTTTTAAAGAAGTAAATTCCATTATAACTAAATTTATTTGGAACAACAAACGTCCACAAATTAAACTTAAAACATTACAGAAAACACCTGTTAAAGGGGGTTTGGCACCTCCTAACATTTAACTATATTTCTGGGCATGTCGACTGTGCAGTCTTAAGACTTGGTTGGAAGTAGACTCTGATATTGCTTGGTGTAACATAGAAGCGTCTGCTGTGCATCCACACCGACTACAAGATTTGTTATTTATGGGTTTACCCAAGAAAGTAAAAATTGATAATCGAATAGTGGTTGACTCACTTAAAATCTGGTATGATGTTTGCAAATTCATTGGGTGTACTAACAAATTTACAAAATAATCCCAGATTTGAAACAATTAAAATTTACAATCTGGGGGAAAGCCCTTTATATTTAAGCTGTGGTCAGATCAAGGTGTTTTTGTTTTGGGTGATATCTTTGATAAACAGGGCTTAAGGTCTTTTCAGGATTTTAAAGAAGGTTACAATCTCCCTGGACATTCCTACTTTCTGTATTTAAGGCTAAGAAGTGCAATGCTTGCTTATGGAGTTCCGTGGAACTATAATTTGGACAATCATCCATTGTAGGACTGTGTGAATTTCTCTCAGTCACGTGGAGCAATCTCATGCATTTAAAACAAACTGCTTAACTATGACTCCGTTGCATTCCCCATCATCACTATATGGAAAAAGGAACTGCCCTCTTACCAACTGAATTGGGACTGGATATGGAAAAGTATCCAGGTGATGTCTAAGAATCCTGCCCATCAACTTATACACTATAAACTGATCCACAAGTCCAATGCAACTTCATATGTGCTACACCGAATGAAGCGGTTTTCTACCCCTTTTTGTACATTGTGTAATTCAAACTCTGTGGGGACATATATGCATATGTTTTTTGAATGTCCACTTATCAGTACATTTTGGGATAGGGTATTTCAAACTATCTCAGAAATGTGTGAGGTGTTCATTCCTAAATACCCCAATATCTATTAATTGAATGATGATTATGATCTAAACTTAAACACTTTCCAACGCAGGATATTTCAAGCTGCACTAACTGCGGCCAAGAAGCTTATATTTAAAATATGGCATGAACCCGCATTCCCAGCGGACAAAATGTGGCATATTGAACTAAAAAATATTGCGCTGTTAAAACGTTCTACAGCAAGAATTAACAGAGCTAAACCCCAAACAATCAAAGCATGGTCTGATTTTATTGAGAAAATGTCTTGTATAATAACTAGATAAACTAAAGCATACTGAAAGATAAATAATATTATATTAGAGGTGTATAAAGGTCACTTCTCACCCTAGAGTTTTTCTTTTCCTGTGTATTGTTATTTATTTATTATTTTATTTTATTGTATTTATTTTATTTTTATTTATTTTATTATTATTTTTTATGTATGTTCATTTCATGCAAACCCTGGCTTGTATATAGTTGTTACTAGTTATATATGCTGGCTTTGTTCTGCAATAAATAAATAATCACAAAAAAAAAAAATAACTTTGATCGTTTCAAACAATCTCGTTCAAAGAACTTTAATACAATTAGTTGAATTTAATACTGGTAATGTTTAAACGCAGTTTCTGAAATATCGATATATTATTTGTCAGTTCTTGTAAAAGATTCAAATAAAAGATTTTTAAACCATGAATTTCTTTCAGTTTTGGAAAGCAGCACAGTATAGTTTTGAAATAACACCATAAATTCAATAAAACATAATTCAAGCACTTTCAAGGATCTATGTTTGTTTTTAAATATATCCAGGCCTTGAATTCATATGTCTGAAATTCAAGTACTTTCAATAAGCCTGTATAGAGCTCAAAACCTTTGAGTTAGTCGAAATAGAGCTAATATTGAAGCTAATCTGCCAAAATAACATGTTGTGGAATGTACCACTTCATTATGTAATAGTGTGGCTAAATGCCATTTGTGCAGAAAAATCAACACCTCTGCCAGTGACAGTACTCCTCGCTCTTCTTTATTATCATTTTGGTGACAGAGTCCAGACACTGCTCATGTCCTGTCCTGAATGTAGTGCTTGTCTTGAGTTTGCTTAGGCCATGCATTTATTTTATATCTTTGTCTTTGTATTGAATGTGCAATCTTGGTTAAACTCGATGTTCTCTCATGTTCTCTCATTATTGTTTTTGTACTGTGTGCGCAATCTGGGACAGGTTCAAGTAGCGTTCTCACTTGTCCTTATAACAACAACAACAAATAACATTTATAAACTTTATTTTCTATTGCGCCTTTAAAGGTACATCTTAAAGCATTTTACACAGAAGGTACAGTGCATCCAGAGAGTATTCATAGGGCTTCACTTTTTTCACATTTTTTGTTACAGCCTTATTCCAAAATGGATAAAAAAAAGTATTTCCTCAAAGTTCTACACACAATACCCCATAATGACAATGTGAAAAAAGTTTTTGAAATTGTTGCAAATTTATTAGAAATAAAAAGCCTGAAAAATCACATGTACATAAATATTCACAGCCTTTGCCGGCTGTAAATACTTAATTGAGCTTAGTTACATTCTGTTTCCACTGATCATTCTTGAGATGTTTCAGCAGCTTAATTGGAGTTCACCTGTGGTAAATTCAGTTGACTGCAGATGATTTGAAAAGGCATACACCTGTCTATATAAGGTCCCAGGGTTGACAGTGCATGACAAAGCACATACCAAGCATGAAGACAAAGGAATTGTCTGTAAACCTCAGAGACAGGGTTGTCTTGAGGCACAAGGCTAGGGAAGATTACAGAAAATTTTCTGCTGCTCTGAAAGTTTCAATGAGCACAGTGACCTCCATCATCTATAAGTGGAACCATTTGGAGCCACCAGAGCTCTTCCTAGAGCTGGCCGGCCATCTAAGCTGAGTGATCGGGGGGGAGGGGCCTTAGTCAGAGAGGTGATCAATAACCTGATGGTCACTCTTCTGAGCTCCAGCATTCTTCTGTGGAGAGAGGAGAACCTTACAGAAGGACAACCATCTGAGCAGCAATCAGGCCTGTATGGTAGAGTGGCCAGACGGAAGCCACTCCCCGCCTGGATTTTGCCAAAAGGCATCTGAAGGACTCTCAGACAATAAGATGAACAAAATTCTCTGGACTGATGAGACTAAAATTGAACTCTCTGGAGTGAATGCCAGGTGTTACGTTTGGAGAAAACCAGGCACCTCTCATCATCAGGCAAATACCATCCCTACAGTGAAGCATGGTGGTGGCAGCAACATGCTGTGAAGATGTTTTTCAGCAGCAGAAACTGGAAGACTAGTCAGGATAGAGAGAAAGATGAATGCAGCAATGTACAGAGACATCCTGAATAAAAACCTGCTTCAGAGTGCTCTTGACCTCAGACTGGGGTGATCTTCCAGCAGGCCAATGGCCCAAAGCACACAGCCAAAATATCAATAGAGTGGCTTCACAACAACTTGCCGAATGTCCTTAAGGGGCCCAGCCAGAGCCCAAACTTAAATCCTATTGAACATCTCAGGAGAGATCTGAAAATGGTTGTACACCGTCACTTTCAATCCAACATGAGAGCTTGAGAGGTACTGCAAAGAGGAATGGGCAAAAATTCCCAAAGAAAGGTGTGCCAAGCTTGTGGCATCATATTCAAAAAGACTTGAGGCTGTAATTGCTGCCAAAGGCGCATCAACAAAGTATTGAACAAAGGCTGTGAATACTTAAGTTCATGTAATTTTTTTAGGTTTTAAATTTTTTTTATAAATAATACTTTCAAAAACTCTTTTTTCACATTGTAATTATGGAGTATTGTGTGTATAATTTTGAGAAAATAAATAAATTGAATCCATTTGGGAATAAAGCTGTAACATAAACAAAATGTGGAAAAAGTGAAGCGCTATGAATACTTTCCGGATGCACTGTAAACATAATTTTACAAAGGATAAAAACCATAATAATTATAAACAGGTAAAATTAACCTCTTATGACATTAAGAAATATGTGTGATGTCAGAAAGGAGAGAGTTCTAAAGTTTAGGTGTGAAGGACGACAAATTGCAAATTAAGCTAAATGCTAGTACACAGCTAAAATGGCAAGTAAAATATTATGCTCTGTCATCATTACCCAGCGGATGCCCTTCCAGCTGCAACCCATCACTGGGAAACACCCATACACTCTCACATTCACACTCATACACTACAGTTAATTTAGCTTACCCAATTCACCTATGCCACATGTCTTTGGAATTGTGGGGGAAACCGGAGCACCCAGGGGTAACCCACGCGAACACAGGGAGAACATGCAAACTCCACAAAGAATTGCCAACTGACCCAGCCAAGGCTCGAACCAGCAACCTTTTTGCTGTGAGGCGACAGTGCTACCCACTGCGCCACCCTGTATATAAGCTTTATTTACTAAAATGAATTTTTATGTTCCTACCTAATATTGCACGTTATCTATTGTGTAAATGTTGATACACTGGCAGAAATGAGAACTGTAAATTGTTTGGAAATTATTATCTTCAAGTAAGCAAGATGGGTCGGGGTTTACATCATGTTACAACATTTCAATGGTGCGTAACATGGTGCATTTACAATATGATAATCGTAGAATGTATAACGGATGCGGTTTGTGTGATCGTTGTATATGCAATGAAACAACTTACAGGTGCCAGGCATGCAGGTCATGGAGGACGAACACAGCTCAACCATCCTCACAGCTGGTCCAGAAGATTCCACTGGAGGAACGGTCACCAAAGAGATCTGCCAGTAAATATGGAAAAAACATTACTACTTAAAGGGATAGTTTACCCAAAAACAAAATTTCTGTCATCATTTACTCAGCCTTTGCTTGGCACAAAGCTTTCTTTTGTTGAACACAAATAAAGATATTTAGCAAACTGCTAGTCATTAACTTCCATAGTATTTGTCTTTCCTACTATGAATGTCAATGGCTACCAGTTTCAATTATTCTTTAAAATATATTTGTTTAGTTCAACCAAGCGGCAACATCCCACTCTCCCTCGTGAAGCTAATACAGAAGTAACTGAAACTGTAATTCATCGAAATTCAGCTAGGCCTGGCTGCAAAATAGAACACATTTCTAATGACTCCAATGTTAAGATGGCCAACTTTACAGCAGAAAATAAGGTGTTTACAGCCTAGTACAAAAAAACAAAACAATTTTGGCGTATATAGCTAATATTTCACTTCATGACAACTGTGAAGGGGTGATTTTTTCATACGTTTCATTTATATTGTCTGAATAAATAAGGCTCACCGACTACATTTGACTATATATAGTCAATATATGAAGAGTTCAGATGCAAAAGCCGCTAAACGCCACTTCCGCCAAAAATGAGATAATGACATTAAGCGAATGCTTTAGCCACGTAGTACGTTCAACAAATATTTTTGCTTTAGATCATCTAAAACGCAGCGTCAGCGCATTTAGAAATAACAGTTTGTTTGCAAAAGCTGCTAAACGCCACTTGCCTTTGACAGCAAAAGCCACTATCCCGAGAATCAATCAGTAGGCGCAAATCGAATTATAGGTTTTCAATGTAACAGCGTGCTGATACACCGGCTTTTATCAGGAGACTGTTTTATTTTGCTTCTGATTTAGATTTTAAAAGATGAAGTTCAGTGAACTGAATGAGTCTGTCCAATTGTCATTGAATGGCAAATGAAAACGTCCCTTACATCAAACCTCTGTGCATTACAAGTAAAAAAAAGAAAACACATTGTACAGTCGAAAGTGTAACATGCATTCATAACGTGCTTTTGCGCAGTGACACTACTTTGAATGAGTCCGATTTACTTTACATTAAACGGCAACACCGTTTCACAAAAGATGAAGATGCCCCACATGGATGCATGGGGATAAACAAGAGACGAAAAAGAGACCAAGACCTTGAGTATGGTGAGAATGAATGAATGAATGACAGCTTCTAAAATTGTCAGAGAGACGTCCCCTTTTTGCCCAGTAGACCTTGTGTTTTATTTGCTAATGTAAGCTTTTTTTTTTTTAAATATAATGTATAAAACTATACATTATTTATATTACTTCATAGTATACCTCTTATAAGCTATTTAAATTAATGGACAATGCACAGATATTGATGTTTTGCAATGTTTTTACACTACATTATTTGAATCTAACAAGCTTAGTTTACAATGTTTACATTGCTCTACTTACATTAAAGCTAAATCCCAAATATTAGAAATGACAACAGATTGCTAAGATTTAATTAATGTCAGTTTTAATGTTATTGATTAATGCACTTACTTGACAAATTTAATTCATTTATTGTCCTTCTGCTTTTTTCACAGCGGAATGAACCACCACTTACTTAACAGATTGATGTGTTTTTTATTTTAGGTGGTTTGTGTAATGTGTTTTATGTTTGGTAAAATAATTTGCATCTTTAGTGATTTTTCAACTAATTACACTGTCTTGTCCCATTAGGTGGATTTCGAGGTTTTTGCAAAAAAAGCACAGGTGGATTTAGCTGGTTTTGACGCAAAAGAAAATCTACCTTGTTAAAAACCAAAGAATTGTCTAAAGTGACATTTATGAAAAAAAAATGCATCTGAACTCTTCATATATAGACAAACTATATGAACACAGACTATATTTAAAAAATTTGGAAGTCATTTGTGTTTTCCTCCTGTAGAAAAACGTCGTAAGAACAATGTTTAGTGGCTTAATGCATTACAACTATGTTTTTTAAAAGACTAAACACTTTATTGATAAAGAATACAGCCAAGCACATGTAGTCATAACTCAAACGATTTCGTCCCGTGAAGGAGCTCCGGATGGAGACTGTTGTTTTGTGTTTACCTCATGATTATAGTTGCTGCATGTCCGCCGGTTCCCGCCTCAAAATAAGTGAATTTGAGCCACTTGTACATTAAGGAAGTGTTCAGAAAAAAACAAAGCACCAGCGAAGAAAGTGACAATGAGAAACATAAACACCTACTGCCAGCTAGCGTTTCGGAAGTGTATTGCAGAGAAACAGAAACAGCGCGCAGAAGTATAAATGCACAGCTACGCGCAAGGCATACGCCGTGGGTTACGGCGATCACTTGACGCAGAAGTATAAACCAGGCTTTAGTCCCTTTATTAATCTGGGGTCGCCACAGCGGAATGAACCGGCAACTTATGCAGCACGATTTTACGCAGTGGATGCCCTTCCAGCCACAACTCATCTCTGGGAAATAAACAAAGTAAGTGTATCAAATAATTTATATCTGCCAAGATAAATATTACTTTACATAACGTATTGTGGGGCTGCACGACGGTGCAGTGGGTAGCACATTCACCTCACAGCAAGAAGGTGGCTGGTTAGAGCCTCGGCTGGGTCAGTTGGCATTTTTGTGTAGAGGTTGCATTTTCACGTGGGTTTTCTCCGGGTGCTCCGGTTTCCCCCACAAATGTAGGCTAAATTGTCCGTAGTGTATGAGTGTGAACGAGTGTGTATAGATGTTTCCCAGTAATGGGTTGCAGCTGGAAGGGCATCCGCTGCGTAAAACATATGCTGGATAAGTTGGCGGTTCATTCTGCTGTGGCCACCCCAGATTAATAAAGTGACTAAGCCGAAAAAAAAAATTAATGAATGAAAACGTATTGTACATAAATCATAAGAATTATTGCATTTAATTCAATAATATTATTGACAATAAAACCTGAATAAATATATATTTACAAAAGTAAATGAATAGATCCAATGACAGATCAAACATATCAGTGTAGGCCTACACACATCTTATTAGCTTAATCTTATAACAGATTGATTATTTTGTAACCAAAATACTTTTACATTTTCAATTTTAAATCTCAATCACTGTCCTCAGTGGAAGCCGAATGCATGTTATGCGCGACATATACGACGTAAGACTCTTTCGTAGTGGAAACTTAGGAAATAGATGCGTCTCGCAGGAACCACTTTCCACTTGCACAGTTTGTTTTCCACAGAAGAGGTTTCGTGTAACTTTATAACATTCAGTATATTAACATGTATAGTAAATGTGTCTACCCGTCTTACGTCATACATTGTATAAGCCAGTCGTGCATTCGTAGGTCAACGAAAGTCAGTGATTGAAGTTTATAATTAAATAATTTAAACGATTACTATTACGGAATACTTAATTATTCTTCATAATATACGTTTTAGCCGCCTGGTGGTGTATGGGTTAGTTTTATGACAGATTTAAGCACTTTTGAAAGGTTCAAAAAGCACAACACCATCATATTGCATGGAAGAAGCAGGATGAAATGTAAAACTTTGCCAAAGGTGTTCATCTGAAAAAAAAATTCATATAAATTGTGCATGGCTTGAGCGTTATTAAATTATGGGGTCATTTTTATTTATATTTTTATAAATGGAGGGCCTTCCCTGCACAGTTTAGTTCCTAGCTTGCTTCAACACACTTAATCAGTTAGCTCGATCAGGTGTGTTTAATTAGAGTTGGAACTAAAATGTGCAGTGCAGCGGCCCTCTAGCAACTGAGTTTAACACCTGTGTTTTAAGCAAATACTGGCATAGAATGTCAAATTATAAAGCAGTATAACAAGTGTGTTCATGACTATAAAGTGGGGAAAACAAGTATTGAACACGTCACCATTTTTCTCAGAAAACATATTTCTAAAGGTGCCGTTGACTTAAATATTTTCCCCAGATGTTGGTAACAACCAAAAAATCCATATATGCAAAGAAAACAAAACTAATTAGTTTACAAATGAAGTTATGTGTAATAAAATAAAATGATGCAGGGAAAAGCATTGAACACATGAAAAAAGGAAGGTGTAGAAACGCAATGAAAGCCCAGACAGCAGCTAAAATCTCTCAGTAGTTCTTTAACAACAATCTGCCCACCAGCTCGTTTAGTCCAACATCTACATTATCAGGACGATGAAGATAAAACCAGGGTGGACATTTCAGCAAGACAGTGATCCAAAACACAACTAAGGAAACTCCCAAATGGTTTCAGACAAAAAAAATCAAGCTGTAGAAGGGCCCAGCCAATCACCTGACTTTAATCCAAAATACAAATACAAAATAAAGCTTTGAAAGACGAGGCCCACAGAACCATCAAGACTTTTACACTCCGTTGCATGTGACTTCATTCTCTATATGATAGGTGTCTTTAAGCTGCCATCACCAAAAAAGCCTTTTATATAAAGTTGAATATTTTTCAGTACAGGATCTAGATCATCCATTTATTGCATTCCAGATAATGTTTATATACAGTTGTTATGTTAAAACAGCTTTTTAAGTCAAGTTTAAGTGAGAGAGGACAACATAAAAAAAAGTGTGAAAGGGAAAGCGCCCAACGAACGCTCGTTTGGCGACTGTCATTCCAAAGGACGAGCGGCTAATTAAAACCAGCCTGAATATTTAATTACGTTTTGTCACGCACAGTCATGTAATATTCCATTTCCACACTGTGTCAAGACACTGATATTAATTTCTGTTCGCCGAGGCTAATGAGCATAAATTACACCCACTTTTTCCTTCCTCTCCTGATCTGCTTTGAATATTCAAGCACGGATTCCTGACGGGGAGCAAATTGGGCTGAGATTCAAAAAGTATGCTCGCCTATTGCCGTACTCTGGTGGACGGCACTCAAATTAGCCTAAGAGGACGCCCGCGTGTCACCATCCACTCTCAAAACAGAGCGATTTATTTATTCAATTCTAAACCAGTAAAAGCAAACAGGATTACTGTCCTTTCATTGAACCGGTTATTTTTTGCCTCTCGTAATTCACTTTGGAACGTTACGCTCAAGAACGGGATGTCAGAACTATTGTAACGATCCCACAAATCGGCTCTGATGTTTTGTTGCTTCTATGCCTGCCAAATCTTGGACGTGTTCCAAGAATCCATCGAAATGTGATGTGCGGCATAAAAAAGATGTAATGCAATACAAGTTGAAAAGCAAAAGTGCAAGGCTGGCAAGAAACGCGCCACACAAACACACACACACACAGCGGAGATGGGTCAATGCCCTTTAAATGCGCATGTGGATATGCAAGAAAGCATTAAAAAGAAAGGCAGAAAAAGAGAGAGAGAGGGAGAAAGAGAGGGAGAAAGACATAACTAAAAGAAAGAATCAAAAGGAAAACATTTAAATTTAATAATTTAAACAAACAAATGTGACCCTAAATGTTTTCAAGATTGAACTAAAACAGAATAAATTCAATTTTAGTTGATGTACGGTTTGTTAGGATATGAAAATATTTGGCAGAGATACAACTGAAAATCAGAGGGTTAAAAAAAATATTAATATTGACAAAAATCACCTTTAAAAGTTGTCTATACTCACCGGCCTCTTTATTAGGTACACCTGTCCAACTGCTTGTTAACGCAAATTTCTAATCAGCCAATCACATGGCAGCAACTCATGCATTTAGGCATGTAAACATGGTCAAGACGATCTGCTGCAGTTCAAACCGAGCATCAAAATGGGGGAGAATGGTGATTTAAATAACTTTGAGAGTGGCATGGTTTTTGGTGCCAGACAGGCTGGTCAGAGTATTTTAGAAACTGCTGATCTACTGGGATTTTCACACACAACCATATCTAGGGTTTACAGGGAATGGTTTAAAAAAAAGAAAAATCCAGTGAGCGGCAGGTCTGTGGGCGCAAATGCCTTGTTGATGCCAGGGATCAGAGGAGAATGGCCAGACTGACAGAAAGGCAACAGTAACTCACAGTAACTGTAACTCAATTACAACTGATATATGCAGAAGAGCATCTCTGATCGCACAAACACGTCCAACCTTGAGGCGGATGGGCTACAGCAGCAGAAGACCACACCGGGTGTCACTCCTGCTAAGAACAGAAAACAATTTGCACAGGCTCACCAAAATTAGACAATAGAAGATTTAAAAAACATTGCCTGGTCTGATGAGTCTCAATTTCTGCTGCGACATTCGAATGGTAGGGTCAGAATTTGGCATCAACAACATGAAAGCATGGATCCATCCTGCCTTGTATCAATGGTTCAGGCTGCTAGGGGTGATGAAATGGTGTGGGGGATATTTTCTTGGCACACTTTGGCCCAATTAGTACCAACTGAGCATTGTGTGAACGCCACAGCCTACCTGAGTATTGCTGCTGACCATGTCTATCCTTTTATGACCACAGTGTACCCATCTTCTGATGGCTACTTCCAGCAGGATAACGCACCATGTCATAAAGAGCTAATCATCTCAGACTGGTTTCTTGAACATGACAATGAGTTCACTGTACTCAAATTGCCTCCACAGTCACCAGATCTCAATCCAATAGAGTACCTTTGAGATGTGGTGGAACTGGAGAATTGCATCATAGATGTACAGTTGACAAATCTGCAGCAACTGTGTGATGCTATCATGTCAATATGGACCAAAACCTCTGAGGAATATTTCCAGTACCTAGTTGAATCTTTGCCACGAAGGATTAAAGCAGTTCTGAAGACAATAGGGGGTCCAATCCAGTACTAATAAGGTGCTAGTAAGGTACCTAACAAAGGGGCCAGTGAGTGTTCGTATATAAAGTGCTTAGCAATGCACATTCCTAATAATTTTTGATAATTATTTATATACTTAGCAGTAGTACATTATCAAAATAATTTTCATTTAAGATGATCGTAATTCTAATGATCTTTGGCATGAAAAATAAATCTATAAATTTAACCCATAAAAACTAATTTTGGCTATTATCAAAAATATACCCATGCAACATAAGATAAACATAAAACATGGCCTGGTGGTCCAGGCTCACAAATGACAGATTAAAATTGTTACAACAACAGTACAATTAAATAAAATAATAGAGGGAAAAAAAGAAAGTTTATGAAAAAAAGAACAAATGAACAGACAACTACACATAAAAAACAGGAAATGGTGCTTTATACCTGCTGGTCAGATTCTGAAGGCAGCACAGACCTGTCTGTGATTAACACTGCTCGAGATATCTGCCTGTGAAATCGAAGAAACAGATATGAAATTAAAATCCTCAAAAAAGAAAAGGTGAATAAGAACAAGAATGATTACAGGCAGAGAGCACATATAATGAATCAGATTATCTGAAATAAGAAAATACTAAATGACCCTAATCACACTTTGCTTTTTCAATTTACAGTAATCGCAATGAACAGACCTTCCAAAAATCTTCTCTCATATCATTTCTGAACCTGTAGAACTTTTTTTGTGCGTCTTGCATAGTACATTTGGTTTGAGAAACTCACAACCCAGTGAGGATTGGCATCAGTAACCCTGCAACTATGGATTTGTGTTCAATACTACACTACCTTACAAAAGTCTTGTCGTCGATCCCAGTTGTAAGAGAGTTGTTGGCAATTGGAGTACAGTACCTGACAAAAGTCTTGTCGTCGATTCCAGTTGTAAGAGCAACAAATAATAACTTGACTTCTAGTTGATCATTTGGAAAAGTGTCAGGAGGTCGATTTTTCAGATGAATTATCTGTTGAACTGCATCCCAATCATCACAAATACTGCAGAAGACCTATTGGAACCCACATGGACTCAAGATTCTCACAGAAATCAGTCAAGTTTGGTGAAGGAAAAGTCATGGCTTGGGGTTACATTCAGTATGGAGGCGTGCGAGAGATCTGCACAGTAGATGGCAACATCAACAGCCTGAGGTATCAAGACATCTGTGCTGCCCATTACATTACAAACCACAGGAGAGGGCAAATTCTTCAGCATGATAGCGCTCTTTCTCATACTTCAGCCTCCACATCAAAGTTCCTGAAAGCAAAGAAGGTCAAGGTGCTCCAAGTTTAGCCAGCCCAGTCACCAGACATGAACATTATTGAGCATGTCTGGGGTAAGACGAAGGTGGAGGCATTGAAGATGAATCCAAAGAACCTTGATGAACTCAGGGAGTCCTGCAAGAATACTTTTTTTGTCATTCCAGATGACATTATTAATAAGTTATCAGAGTCATTGCAGAGATGTATGGATGCAGTCGTCCAAGCTCATGGGAGTCATAAACAATATTAATTCTTTTTCCACTGCACCAGGACTATTCTATCTATTCTATACTAGGATATTCTATATTGTACATTATTTCTGTTAAGTGACAAGACTTTTGTCTAAGCAAAGTCAGACCTTACTGTCCTAATTAAATAATTAAATATCAAAGCATTATCATATTTTATTTTGGTAAAATAAGTGTAATCTAGAGGACTTTGGCTTTTATATAAGCCACTTCTGATAAGTTATTATTTGTTGTTCCAAAAACTTGGATAGGCGACAATACTTTTGTCAGGTAGTGTATATGCTTTCACTGATAATTCTTCCACATCCATTGTGTTTCCCAGATGAAATATAATTATAAAGGTTTGAAACAGTGACAACTAAAAAGGCAATGTGTTTATTTTTTATTTACATCATGCCGTTAGATTATACAGTGGACTAATCATATGGACTGCTTTTATAATGATTGTATAATAGTTTTGGTGGTATTCATTACTATATACAGTACTTTGATAATATGGAAGTGTCCCGGATGAACACTATTTAAAAATATCTGATTTAGCATTTACAAATATTCATGTAACTTTAACTGGAAAGTCAACCTTATTCAACACACTGATTATAGAATGTGAAATATAAACACTGAAGATGCCAGACACTTTAGATCAGAAAAACAATATATGGTTATGTACAAAATGACAGTTTCTCATTAAAGGCACAGTATGTCATTTTTTCCACTAGAGGGCACATAATCACAACAAACAAAGGAGTAGTGTGATGATGCAGTGACTAAATGTGAAATCATGGGAGTTTTCGTCTTCATTACATCCTATGGGACTCCTGCAGATATCATGTTGATGGATGAGCTAAAGTGTTCAACACTTATTATCATGTAATATTATCATTCAATAACATACTGTAAAGCACTTCAATGCAAAATGAGACCACTGAAGCAATTGCTGACGTTTTCAATAAATAAAAAAAGGAAATCTCTTTCACACTTAAGTTCTAATAAGACTCTTTTTTTTATAGTAACCGTTATTAAGAATACATCCCTTTAAAAGTTTCCATGGTGATACATCAAGTGACACACCACAGCCCCAATGATCTATCCATATAGTATATCGTGTTTTGCTTCTTTTTTACAAATCTTTTGTGAAATATCTGGTAATCCGATTCTTAAATATGTGTACGAACATGCATTTTTTCTTATAAACAGATTAATAATGATCATATTATTTGATACATGGCAGGTAGTTAATCTATGCTGCAGGAGAGGTCAGAACTGGTGGATTTACAACATGTTTATTCATCATTTTCTTCGGAACTACATGAAAGTTACTGGCTGTTTAAGAGTGAGAGGAATAGAGTAAATGTTCTAGTAACATAAACAGTGTGTATCTTACGTAAATAAAGCACATCATCGAGTTATATTTAAAAATAAGTTGTATTTCCATCTCCATAGACATCAGCGTGTAACCTTTTTACTAACCTTAAAATGTTATGTTTTGCAAGTAGTTAGGTTATTTTAAAGTCTGAAACCTAAATAAATGTTATTATGTTTGAAAACACTGATACATTGTGATTTATGACAAGCAGGGCACGCATCTTTCTATCCTTTTAAAGTTTATGATGTGCTTTCTGAATGTTGCAATCACACCGGTGTGATCATATGCTTCAGGGACTAGCTTAGACTAATCACACCGGTTTAATTGTACGCGTCAAAGGGTTAATGTTATTCACATGGCGACACAGTCCATGTAACTATTTAAAAAAATGTATTTCTCTGGATTTGTACATCCTTTAAAACATTTGGGATAGTGGAAGTACACAAGTCAGCAAAATATATAACACTGTTTAATTCTCTTTTGCATTTTGATACAAAAATCGTACATATCGTGCCTTTAATTACAATAACGAATTGTAATGACCATTTTGTGGCATGGTTTTTACCTGTAATCGTTGCTCTGTCTTTGCTCCTCTCTGATGTAGGAATCTTCAACCACAAAATGACTGCATCCAATCTTTTGGCCACGTGTATCAATCACCGCTTTAACTCTAAAATGTAAGAACAAAGAAAATGCATCAGGATAAAAAAAAATGTCCATGGCCCAAATCAGCTTTCTTTTCCCCCACAGCCAACTTTAATCACAAAAGGGTGAGGTGATGGTCAGGTTATGATGTGAAGATAAAATATTAAACACTAGATCATCATATATTAGCTGTCTCATTTTTCGAGGGTGAGGTGGTTACTTCTAAAAACTTATTTTAAAAAGAATGACTTGTAGGTTCATGTGTGTCACCATTGGACGTGGTGCTTTGGAATTAAGACTGGGAGGTATGACATTATATTTAGCTACCATGGATTAAATTGTAGACAGTAATAGATTTTTTTTATTCTTCAGTATGTATACCATGACATGTAAATAAGTGGCCATGGTTAATTTACCAGCTCTGACTGGATTTTTACATGTTATTTAGATGAACTGTTGTGGAGTGCAAACAGACTAGGAAATAAATAAATACATAAATAAAGTAAAACACATAAATAAGATGAAATTATGGTATTAAATGCTTCCAGTTCTCAAACTAGGTCCTGGAGGGCCGGTGTCCTGCAAATTGTTGCTCTAACTTGCCCTAACATACCTGCAAGGATGTTTCTAGAAAGCCTAGTAAGAGCTTGATTAGCTAGCCCAGGTGAGTCTGGTTGAGGTTGAAGCTAAACTTTGCAGGACACCGGCCCTTCAGGACCAAGTTTGAGAACCCCTGGACTATCCTGGACTATATTGGTCAGAAAAAAGATTGACTTACTGACTATGACACCAATCACACAGATTTTAATTTAGTATCTGGCCTATTATTCCTTTTTCCTTACAAAACTACTCCCAAGCAGCCTCCTGCTTGGTCCTAGTGACTGCCACAAGCAAAATATATTCAGGGGTTGCTGTTTTACCCTAATACAAATTAAAAAAGTTCAAGATACGAGCATCAGTTGGGGTCCTAAAATCACAAGTCTGATTTCAATTTATTGTGAAAAGGTAACACTAATGGGGAATAAAAAAAATCTCAAACCTTATATTAACCTGTATATTACCCTGAAAATTTACACTTCTAAAAACAAACAGGACAGTGATTGTAAAATATATATTTAATATAGAGAAAATGATCTTTTCTCTGAGAAAAAAAACTATAGATAAATTTTATAAGAATTATCATATATCATATCATGATAAGAATTTGATATCGAAATGGTTATTACATAAAAGAAAATGGATAGTGCATACATAAATATGGAGTACTTTAGAATGAGTATGCCATGTCTCTTGCTTATATTTAGCACTGTGCACTGCCCCTTTTTGTTTGTGGTTCTATTCATTATACCTCTTTCCCCTTTTCATTTCTGCTTGTTAGGAGAAAACGGGATTATAAATCCTATCAATAGCGTAATTGTGTAACTGTCGCAAAAAGACATAACTAAAAGAATGATGTAAAAGCTGTATGTTGTGCTTCTGGTGACATAATTATTCTGTTCTTTAATCATCCTCCTCTGCTCTTTTTTGTTAAAATAAATGTAAAAAAAAAGGTAAAAAACTTTTGAAAATATTCTGCAGGTTTAATAGGATAAATAGAGAAGAAAATAGGTTACTCTGTCTGGTGGTTTATATTAGACAGCTCACTCACTCCATGCTAAAATAAACCTCTCCGCTACTTTATT
>CAIGQZ010001206.1:9174806-9188044 GCA_903798205.1 Danio tinwini
TTTTTTTTTTTCATCCACAATTTTTTTAAGCAAACTTTGCACGTAAAATGCTAAAAATCCAAAAAATAAAAATTTGGAAATCCAAATTCCAACAAATGTAATTAATAATTTTTAATTTATAATAATTCCCTCAGACGATTAACTCCTACATATCACACTAATTAGACACATTATTACTCCATTCCATAAGTCATTTGACAGCATAAAGTAACTTGTCATATAAAAAAGTGGCTTTTCCTGCAACTAGAATTTCTATTTCAAGTTATATTTGTTCTTGTAAATAATTTGAAGATTTTTTGTGTTTTTTTTGTAGGTAACAAACCGGACATCGATAGACCATCCTTAGCATGGAGTGGCATGTAGGATTTGAGGATCTGCAATCCTCTGCTGCATTATTAATCTGGCTCTACCCTTTTCAGCTTTATGTCTGTAATAAGAGCAGACATAGGGCGGTAATTTATGATGCCAGGGAAATTAAAATCATTGTTCAGCCTGCCAGACACCTTGCCAGCTATTTTTTTTTCACCTTCATGAAACTTTTTCCATGGATGATGTATGGCGCTAACCTCCAGCGCAGGGCTGACTACACACAGGTCACCAATGGTGGAGGGCATGGATGGTCCACGCTACACTCCGAGTGATGCTTTATAGACTGAGCCCAGGGTCTGACGGACACCGTGGTTTGGATCTCTGCCAGCCCTCACCCCTCAACCTCACCAGACTGTGCCTCCTATACTTTACGGATGAACGGATTCGCCTTGAAACTTCCAAGTGCTCCGGTTATATTGGGGGTCTTATACTTCATGCTGTTGGTGGCGATCAAGAACTTATAGTAAATTATCAATTAAGGTCATTGTGGTTGTTTTTTCGTATGCCATGATAAGTTTTGAGGAACACCTCCGGCTGGGCAGCTCAAGTAGAACTGACAGCAGGGACAGCTTGAAGGCATCCTGGGACAGGTGTCACAAATCAGAACTGACCTTCGTAAAACTTCCTGCTAAAGGAGAGAATAAACAATCCGAAAAGCATATAGGGTGAACAAATTATAAATGTTATCTACCAGATTTATCATTGAACTAACTTGTACAAAGTCGCCATTCAGTGAAAATGCCTGAATGAAATCATCCCACTGATGAAACTTGTCTGGTTTGACCCAATTTTCACTATCCAAAGTGCCATAGAAATAAAAGTAAGTAGACTTTGTTAAAGGTGCCACATAGAATAAAAAATATGGTTATGTCGAGGCATAGCTGAATAATATGAAATTGACATGACATGCCAAGACGCTCAAAAGCCATTGTTTCCAAGTGAGATTACATCAATATTTTATATTATATTTTTTCGTACATTATTTAAGCTTGCATTTAACATATTATGTATGTAAGACTTGTTTTGAAAATGAGAGAGACAGAAAGAATAAATCAGCTTTCTGTAAAACAGGCAGCCATGAAACTCATAAGTTTACAGCTTGTCAGACCGTAAAATGCAGGATACACAGATTTAAAATATTAATTAAGTGCCCTCAAAGAGACGTAAGGTCTGTTTAAATGCATCTTTTGTTAGTGTAACGTGTATATTAGGAAATTTGCACCAGAATGTTTGTAATGAGGCAACCAACACATGTAAACTGCTGAGTATATGTGTTTAATGCCCATTTATGCATCATGTCATATCACTCAGCTCTTTTTGTGATTTCTTGAGTCGAAGTGAAGGATGCTAATACACTTTATAAAACTCATCTGTTCATGCAAAGGTTAAAACTAATTACTTCCTGTTTTTTCATATATTTTAAAGCTTCAAAATACAACTCTAAATACAAATCTGTCTGTCCGTTTTGCGGGGTAGCCTATACGTATTTTATTCACAACACAACTCAGAAGTTCTAATGGAAGAGCAGACTTGAAAGAAATTTATACTTCTATGTCAAGTGTGTGTGGATGGTCTGGAAGCTCTCAAAAAATGCAACTACACATCATGACAACGCATAGCACAAGAGCTGTGATTGGTTGTCTTGGTAGTGGTGACTAATGTGGGCGGGGCCAAGAGCAGGGATTCTGCTGATATCGTAATGTCAATTTTAAGACTTTTTAAGACCTTTTTAAGACCATTAAGTATTAAATTTAAAACCTATATCACAATATCAAAAACACGCATACACATAAAGAGAAAATACAAAATCACGAAATTTAAATTTTACCACAAAATTAGTGGTAAAATAAATGTATTCAAATTGAACAGTACTAAAGACAGGTTGGATGCACCATTGAACTACAGAAAAAACAAACATCTTAAGCCTGATTTATACTTTCGCCTGGCGCCACATCGCACACCTCACGAAACGGACGAGGCTTTTATACTTGACGCATTCGCCATTGAGATATTCTTTTAAATGACAGGGGGCGGTCGAAAAAAAAAACAGACAGTAAAATCAGACGGATAAACAGAGAAGTAGAAAGTTTCTGGAACTAGGTCATATCATTAATATCATTCAAGATAATTGTTTTTATCATTTTTATAATTTATTCCAAAGATTTTTATAACCATTCAAGATTTTAAATCTAATTTTATTTTTTTATCTAAATGATGCATCACATCACTTATGTTCATATCTGGGACAGTTCTACCTATTAAAGTTAAATAATAATGGCAACAGAACTTGGGTTGCTCTACAATTATATTTTTTATTACGGCAAAAATAAAAACAAAAACATACAATATATGATCACGCATGGACGGATCATAAAGAAGATGTGTGTACAGTCATACCCGTTTCAGACAAAATCTTTTCAAAGTGTTTCATATTCAAATTAAACACTGTGCCGCGCAAACTGTTCACTCGAGTCTCAAAACATTACATGAGCTCCGCCAGCCGAAACCATGTCGCGCACACCCAAAGCGAACGTCCGCAAACACAGCGATGACGTCACATTCGCCGCATGCACGGAGTTCAATAGCAGAGAGCTGATTGGCTATTGCATGTCAGCCTCATTTGTAGTTGTGATACTGCAAATTACAATTGGACTAGTGAAATGAAGAACTACAACACCACAGAAACCAAACAACAGCAACAAAAAATTTTTAAATAAGCATTAGATATAGCGTTACATAGACATTGGAAAATGAAGACCTGTGCAAAAATATTTAAGACCTAGAACAGTGAATTTAAGACTTTTTAAGGCCTTAAATTTTGATTTTTAAATTTGAGACTTTTTAAGACTTTTTAAAACCCTGCAGAAACCCTGAAGAGTCATGGGATGAAGCATTTAACAGCTCTCAAACATTGTGGAGAAGCTCTTGATGCATATTTTGTTTTTGTTTACTTTAAGATTACCGTTGCTGTGCATTCGTCAGTTCCCGCTTCTTTTTTTTTCTTGAATGAGTGAGTTTGAGCTACTTTCATACACCTCATTTCCAATGTAAAACACCCGCGAAGAAACTCACCATAGGGGAACATAGAAACCCCACTGCTTACTAGCATTTTGTAAGTGTTATTGTCAGAGCAACACAAACAAAATGCACAAGTATAAATGCAAGGCTATATGCAAGGTAGAGATGCCACAATTCTCAATACAATATTGAACCGTTCGGTACGACATCCATGGTTCAATACGCGCTTGTGAATTGCGGTTTTTCCGGTTTTACCTTAAAATAATTTATTTCTCTCCGAATTGACTGTTTGTGTGTGCCTGTAAGTCTACGAGCTGATATGAGGAAACTCCTCCCGCGAGTAAATATTCAATCAATATGCTCTAAAGTTAGGGGGTGCTCCACTATCATTCCACACTTTAACATGGCGAGCGGCGGTAAAGTGAGGAAGCGCCGGTGTCTTTAAAATCCGCGATGTGGGGACATTTCGGTTACACGTATAGACTATTCGAACGGAAACACTTCCACATGACTGCACATCTGAGGCGCCATCACCCAGCAATATCACTGTCTGAAGGCAGAATAGCAGAGAAGGTAATAAAGTCCTCCATAAAACAACAATCCCTCGCTGAATCCTTTCAGCAAACATACCCAACTGGTTCCGAAAGACACATAAAAATAACAAAGGCAGTGTTTAATTAGGATGGTTTATTTATATTTACTGAAGTACAAATATGGTTATTTGAAATGGTCAATTTATGTTTATTAACTTCACATGCATGTTTATTTTTAAAATGTAGGAATTTATGTGTTGCCCATTTTGTACATGGGCTACCAGCAGCTGTGAGATTTCAGTGTTATTTTTTTAATATATACAATACACTAGGAACTAGTGTACCTTTCTTGGCTTTAAAGTAAAATAAAGGAGTATTGCAATAAATCATTTTATTTTTTCTCTTTCTTACGGTTCCTGTTGCCTAAGCATAGAATAACAACAACAAAAAAAACGTGTCAAGCCATCAGAACCGAACCGAAAATCGTATTAAAAAACCGAGGCATGTATTGAACCATAAGCTAACTGTATTGTTGCAGGTGTGCGGCGATCACTCTACACTGAGGTTGTCAAAAGTATAGAGTACCGTGAAGAGTGTTGAACTGATGACCTCCACGGCCAATCAAAGTCATTTCTGTTGAGCACATGAACACAATGGCCAATCAGCAGTGTTTAAGAACGTGTTCAACAGCTCTCAAATGTTTGCAGGAAATGAATGGTTTTAAAATATCAGTACTGATTGGTACTGAACTCTTTTTGATAACACTACACAGAGGTATAAATGAGGCTTTACAAGATAGCTCAGATGCCTACAGATAGCTCATTCGCTCCTCGCGTGAACCTCTTCTCCTCTTCAGTTGAAACAATCGTCAATTGACAAGAGCACAAGACATTCACTTAATATGTTAAAATATTTTTTAACAAGTGAAATATTTTGCATGTGTGTATTTCAGAGTACATCACATTGTGTGTATACACACTTGGAGTATGCAAAATGTTTACAGACAACAATCGTAACATGATGTCGCACTTTGGCGTAATTTGAAAAAATAATTTTTGTTACAGTTTGATTGACAGGCAACCTGACCAATCATAACGCTGATATTCTGTGCCCCGTCACTGTGAACCATTTTGTACAACAGGCGTTAAAGTAAAGAATCATTAACATGAAAATTTGTCAAAATATGCTTGTATAAGACTTGCAATACAGACAGCACCCAAAAAGGCAGAGCAATATACAGTTTCAACCGTTCCAAAACCAAGAGAAGTGCATGAAATAGATACATTTGTGTGGACGGCCTCAACATCAACTGTCAATCAATGCTGTCATTGCTGCTGAATGAATGTCTTGCAATGTAAGGACTCAAGACGGCTTCTGTTATTGAACCGGGACAGCTCGTATATCTCTAAATTTATGCAGATTTGCCTTGTGAGTGACGTGGCAAAAAAAAAAAAAATGCACCAGTAAACAACCTGAGAACTCAAGTAAGGAGGAAAGGAGTTAACTTAAACTGTGATTCCATATATTTTAGAATATATTTTAGAATATATATATATATATATATATATATATATATATATATAAATGATTCAAGACAAACTCACGGCAATTCGTAACTTTTTGATTTAGTGGCTAATTCGTATGAAATTGTACAATCTCATTCATACAATTTAGTATGATTTGCTTATCCTCCAATGATGGTTGAGTTAAGGGGCGGGGTTAGGTGCCATGCCTCCTTTTTAAAATTGTACATTTTCGTACGACTGAACTCAACAACTGTACAAATTCCTATAAATTAGCCACTAAACTGACAAAACGTAAAATAGTTAGGTTTCCTTATGAGATCCGGCTGGACAATTTGTTTTATAATCTGCTCTATCACAGGCTGAGGCAACACTTGCACTTTCATCATGGTCCACACAAAAATTCTACTTTTAAATTAGATTAAATTTGGGCAGATATTGATTTAAAATTATGACGTAAAACCACAACCTGTTTTTGTGAATTTATGCTACATAAAACTTACTTGCACTAAACTAAAACATTCATATAGTATAGAATAAAAATGCTAATTCACTCTTTTCCAGCAGGTAGAACCTACAGTATAACAGTGTTTCCTTAGTTACTGCTGTAAGCAAACTAGCATGATGTCAAATCTAGTAGGATCAATTAGTAGCAGCAATTTATTGATTTCATAAACTGCAACCCAGATTTTTTATTATTATTTTATTATATATATAAAAAAAACTGAATAACTTGTAAAATAGCATTTTAGACATAAAAAAACATATTTTTAAACCGATTTAGCAAATTTTAATACTTTATAAGACCCCGCGGACACCCTAATTACTGTTTTGTCTTGTTTGAGAAGATGTCACCATTTGTGTGTGTGTGTTTGTTAATTTTCTTTGGGAACCAATAAGTTTATATTAAGAATATAGACTTGTAGGCTATAACTTAAATCTTTTGTTTTGTTGGGTTTCATTTTGAGTTATGCTGAAGATATCCCTTGCACATTGCAGACTATTATGTTTTTTGTCTCTGCTTGAAATCAGTATGTCATTTTTCCAAAGATTATTCACTATTTCCCTGGGGAGTGCACAAATTGGCTGATGCTAAAAGCAGGGTTTGCAAAGGTTCAATCAAATGAATTGAAAGGAATCAGGTGAAGGAAAAATCAGGATTTGGGGTTAAATTCAGTACGAGGGAGTGTGTGAGATCAGCAGAGTGAATGGCAACACCAACAGCCTGAGGTATCAAGACATTTGTGCTGCCCATTACATTACAAACCACAGGAGCAGGCAAATTCTTCAGCAGGATAATGCTCCTCATAATTCTGTGAAGGGGCTCCAGGATTGGCCAGCCCAGTCACCAGACATGAACATTATTGAGCATGTCTGGGGTACAATGCCGGAGGAGGCATTAAAGATGAATCCAAAAAATATTGATGAACTCTGGGAGTCCTACAAGAACGCTTTCTTTGCCATGCCAGATGACTTTATTAATAAGTTATTTGAGTCACTGCTGAGATGTATGGATGCATACACACGAGTATGGAGTCATACACAATATTAATTCTTTTTCCACTGCACTGTAACTTTGTGTTCTATACTGTGCATTACTTCTGTTAAGTGACAAGTCTTTTGTCTAAGCAAAGTCAGACCTTACTGTCCTAATTAAATATTTAAAAATCATGGCATGATCATATTTTATTTTGGTTAAATAAGCCTTATCAAGAGGCCTTTGCCTTTCATATAAGCCACTTCTGAAACCAAATGATCAACTAGAAGACAAGTTATTATTTGTTGTTCCTAAAACGTGGATAGGCGACTTTTGTCAGGTAGTGTATGTCAGTCTACAGTCTTATGAGCAATTTCTGTTAAACAGCAGGGAAATTGTTCTGAACAGAGCACTGCTGCACCAACACGGTTTGCCACAATCTTAACAGTAATAAGCTAATGCTATCACACGTGTAAGTGTCCGTGCGCTACATCCAGAGGAATCCAAGCCCCCCTGGGTCACTCACCAACAAGATGAAAGAAGCTCAATATATATCGCCAAAGAGAAGGCCAAAGAATGAGAGAGGAATAAAGAGGAGAAAAAAACCTAGATCTAACCTAGTTTATGACAACAATCCACCTTTGAAACTCATTAAAGGCCTTTCTGGTGGGGCCTGACGCACATTATCAGCACAGATTAATCAAGGGAGACGGGAGATGAACTCTCATTTTTTAAGAGGCAGCAACAGAGGGCTTTTTTGTCTTCAGATGAAAATCAATTAGTGGAGGTAAGGCCACGAGGAAAAAGCGGCATCACTCATCGCCGGCCCAAGTGGCAGAGTCTGTGATTTGTCTTCCGAGCTCGGCTGCTTAAGGGGGGCTGGTACTGCTGTCTCCCTGAAAATTAATTTCATATCTATATTCCGAATATCCCCCTCTACTCCCCCATTCACTCATGTGCGCCATCTCTTGGCCTTGTTTTTGAGTACCCTGTACACAAATGAGCTCTGATCAGCCTTGGGATACTCCAGTGATGTGAATCAACCAGAGGAGGAAGTAAATCTACTTTTCTAATTGAATTCAATGTCTTACGAGTCTGAAGTTGTTTTTTTAAATATATATCAGTGCTACCCACAGGTATGAAATATACTTGCAGTGGTAGCTGAATTGAAACACACAATTTACCTATATCACATAAATAGTTTACTATAAACCATTTCAATGTGGTGATGTCATTGGCCCATGAACCTTTCCTGCATTTCCTGTCAAATTATTTCATATTTGTAACAAGAGGCAATTCGATCATAACATGATGTTATGACAGCTATCGCAACATTGTTTATCAATATGTTGAAGTTTCTGGACTTTTAAAAGCTGTGGAAATTCAAAATGTAAAACAGAAAATATGTCAGGACCATTGTTATTGTTTACATCCCTCAAAATGGTCAATATGTGACAAATACAACATTATTTAATTTTGAACAATAATTATATTAATTATGACACTGTTATAGGCTACATGGTTTCTTTTCAATGGGTTAAAGTTAAAATATTGTTGAAATAAAAAAAGAAATCCACTATTTCTCTTACTTTTATGCTATTCAGGAGCCGTGTGCACCCAATCTGCTTCTCTCGCTCTCAAGTTCAAAGCAAACTTGAAAGCCAATGTATTTTAGATATGTATAAAATATGTAATACATTAACATCATTAAATTGATAAAATATACAGCAAATAAGAAAATAAATGACAGAAAAAGGAATAAAAAAACAGACAATATCTCTAAGAAAATTATATTATTACAAGATTAAAGTAGATTATTTAAATAAGGCAAACTCGTTGATTAACCATTACTTATGGTATATATATATTTTTGCAGCCAGTTTAGACTAGTCATTTTATTCTATCTGAGTATTTAGTACAAGTTTTTTAAGTTGTTTAGATTAAAGAATGAATTATTAATTTTGTACTTTTTTATATTTTATAAAAAATTAACTTGCATACTAAAACCTAAACAGCATGTATTCGATAATATATGGAGTCCTTTCATCAGTCTTATCAAAGGTGTGAAATTAACAGAGGAAGAATTAGATGAATAATTTTTGTGTGGACAATGCAGTTCTAGTCTTAAAGTTCTGTATTGATACACTCTTCAATATATATATTTGCTGTACACAGTTTTTAGTATAATAATAATTAATTCTTCTGAATAGATTACAATAACAAAAAAAGCTTTTTTATTTTTTGTTTGGTTGTTTGTTTTTTGTTTAGTTTTTATACATGTATCCACATATCCTTTTATTTTGTATAATTTGTAAATGCAGCAAGGTTATTATAAAAAAATGTATGTAAAGTGTTGTATTTCAATGTGTACAAACTGAAATAAAAAATATATATTATGGTAAAAAAAAATCAATAATGATAATAATAATTAATAATTACAATTTATAAATAATTATTAACTAATGAGTTTGACTTCAACTGTATGTCTTGTCAAAGTCTAAAGCTGGATTTATACTTTGCCTGGCACCGCATCGCGCACTTCCGCTGACTGCAAAACTTCCGCTGTAGCAAACTTATCCCTCAGGTTTTTCCAAACCTTTTAACAAAAACTTTCCTCCTTTTCCACTGCTATTGCAATTTCTAGCCAATTATTGATCATCTGGTTATCTCTATGATCACGGATCATAAAGATGTGTGTACAGGCGTACCAGTTTCAGACAAAATCTCTTCAATGTGTTTCATATTTACTCAAATCAAACGTGACGCCGCGTGCGCTGTTCGCTCGAGTCTCAAAAAAATCCATGTGCTTCGCCAGCCAAAATCATGTCACGCGCACCCAAAGCAAATCTCCTCAAACTTTGCGATGACGCCACATTCGCCGCTCGCACTCAAGCAAAACCAGGCTTTAGAACTTAATCAGTGCACAGCAAATTGGCCAGTGTACATTTTACACCACAGGTGTTGAATTTGAAACTTTTCTGGTGTGTATATATATATATAGCCCCCAGTGACCAGGTTACACTTTCAAAAGTGTTGAGTATATACACCTTTGCAGTGTAAAAATGCACGCCACATTAAACACTTTAACACCTGCAGGGCAAATTGTTCAGTGTACATATAACTCCAGAGGTGTTATATAGATTACACTCTCTTCTAGAGTCCCACCAGCCCAGTGTATAGACCAATTACCATGTTTGTAAACATTCAGGATGCGTGCGCAGGGAGGTGGCAGAAAAAACCTGGGAGCACTACCATTTACATCGAGGGAGTGACATCCGATGCGGTACAGAGTTTGTTGTTGTCTTAAAAATAAAACAAATTGATTACATATTATATATATTATTTACATAATGCTGTCAGCGTATTATAACAGCTTGTCACTCAGTGATAAGCACAGTGAATCTGCAAAATTAAAGTTAAAGCAGTGTTCACATGACAGGTCCATTTGCGATAGCACCCTCCCAATGGATATTGACGAAATGACCAAGCATCCAGCCCGAAATATACAATGTCATTGAAGCTCTAAGGGATTTTACGAGAGAAGTTAAAGGTCTACAAGTGTTTGGATGCCAACAATTGTGTTCTGTGTGGTTATGTGCAAGACATTATGTTTCCTGTTACCAGATTCAAAACTATGTAGTGCTAACCGAGGTTCTGCCTAGCCAAAGACAAGGAAAAAAAGACGGAGCTAACGTTATACAAGGCCTGGGTGATCATCAACAGCAAAACTGCATTCTGACAGCAAACTACACCTGTACGGCAGGCCCAGGGTATGTGAACTTACACATAAAGGTAAAGTTGGTTTTATATTCGCACATTCAGACTTTCTCCTTAATAATATAATTTCATAAAAGTATTATTTGCAAACTCTAAATAGCAAAATCATATTAGCAGCCAATGACCACCAAAGTACAACATTGTTCACAGTCAAATAAACAGTGTTCATGTTGTTTTCAAGTCACACTTGCAGGTTATTTCCGAGCGAATACTCAAAGTGCCGTGCAAGTTGTCACTGAATGAATGTGTGAATATAAAGCCAACTTTAATAACTTACACTTCCACGTTTCATTCTTTGCATTCAGTGTCCGCAGTTTAATTAACCATATGTAACAGTCTTGCCGAAATCATTGCTGCAATCAAAAATGAGTAATGTATATGATTCAGCATAGCCTGAACCTACCTGATATAACATGAGAACTGCAGAGTCGAGCATTTTTAATTAGGTCGTCACTTCATTCAGCTCCCTTTTAGCCAAAGACGTCTGCAGTCGACATTGAAAGCAGTGTGGTGTATGGTAAATGTTAAGTTTTCTATTTTTGGACTATTTTTGAATTTGGCATCCTACTACAAAACACGACATGTTTGCTATTGCAGCCGGTCTTTTTTTGCAACCGGGGACCTGTGTGACGTAGGTTGGTAATTCGTCTATAAGTTACACTTTAAAAAGTGTTGAATATATACACTTAAGCAGAGTAAATCATTTTACACTATAAGAGTGCAAAAACTGTATACTAGATTAAATACTCTATCACCACTGCCAGGTTATTTATTCATTCATTTTCTTTTCGGCTTGGTCCCTTTATTAATCTGGGGTCGCCACAGCGGAATGAACCGCCAACTTATCCAGCATATGTTTTAAGCAGCGGATGCCCTTGCAGTTGCAACCCATTACTAGGAAACATCCATACACACTCATTCAAACAGATACACTACGGACAATTTAGCTTACCCAGTTCACCTATACCACATGTCTTTGGACTTGTGGGGGAAACCCGAGCATCCGGAGGAAACCCACGCAAACACAGGGTGAACATGCAAACTCTACACAAAAATGCCGACTGACAGAGCCGAGGCTCAAACCACTGCCGGGTTATATTTAGCATAAATACATTTTTTCTTTAAACTGACATGGGAAAAAGTTAACATTTTCCCTACATGAAATTCACATGAAAAGTGTATATTTGATTGTTTTAACACCCATGAATAATAATAATAATAATAATAATAATAATAATAGTAGTAGTAATAATAATAATGATAATAATAATAAATGTCAACAAACTCTTTTTTTTGTTGCCTTACTAAAATGAGTGTTTAAGCTTTTAATTTAACCCACATCAGCGTTAAAAACAGTATATGTACACTTGGATTTTAACACTATAACACTACAGGGGCTTACACCAGAAATTCAACACCTCACATTTTCCTGTGTGCTCACTACTTACTTGTTGGACTCCTTATCCACAACTAGGCATTGCACTGAGTGTCGCAGACAATAAATTCCTCCAAATACGGCACACATTCTGCAGAGAGAGAGAAAAAAGCAACACCTTAGACACACTTGCATTTATATAACATCCAAGACCGCTAAACACCCGTAATTTTATCTGATGGCTTGACATTAAGAGGGTTGATCACACCTTGTCCGCACAAAAAGGACAAAATCCAATTTATGTGACAAGGCAAAAATGTCACAAAGATCTTACAATGTGTTAACTTCACAAGTAAGCTTTTTTGTCATGTAGTCTTGAGATTTTGTGGTGATAAAGTATAGCAGCTCAACCGAATTATAAACACAAGGACAAGGTGATTGAAATTACTTTAAGCCCACAAACAAACTTAAATAGAAAGAGATGAGCACAGAGAAAAAGATGATTGACAGACAGACTATAAAACAGCAGCACCATAAGTTACACTTCACTACTGTATGTTTTCATTTGTTAGCTTTAGTTCATTTTTTACTTACTATGAACTAACGAAAAAAACTAATTAATCTCAGTTATGTTAATTTTATAATTCATTTATCATACAAAAATTACTTTACCGGACTCTTTTATTAAAATAGATACAATACTAGTGTTGTCACAATACAATTTTTTTTACTTTGATACGATACTTAAATTTAATATTATGATACCGATATTAAATCGATACTACACCATAATTTGTTTTCCTTTTAAAATGTTATTTATTAATAAACACAAAACAGAGTAGAACCATTTAAAAAAAATAAAACAAATATAGAAATAAAAACTAATTTTGCCAGCAATTCAGGAGAGCTGTTTTAACATAAATAAAATAGTTGCAGCTTTGTTTAAAAAAAAAACAAAACATAAACAACAGTGCGCATAACTTTTTTTGGTCTGATTCACAAAGAACCTGGAGATATTGCTCAGCATTCACTGTTTATGAGGACACAGTGATCCTGTCATATAAAATACATATATAATACATGCATAATATATATTATACATTATATAGATAGATAGACAGACAGACAGACAGACAGACAGACAGACAGACAGACAGACAGACAGA
>CAIGQZ010001206.1:9188054-9203513 GCA_903798205.1 Danio tinwini
ATTTTGAGATATTGAGCTTCAAAGTTTTTGCATTCCATAGCAAACAGTATGTGTGTAACATTAGTTTTTTAATAAAGTAACCTAAAATGTAAACTACTTATAAAAAATATACCATAATGTAAATAAGTTGTCATTTAATAAGAAAATGTCAATAACTAAATTTTGACAAAAATGTCAGATAAGAACCTTATAATTCTAAGGTAAAGGTGTATATATATAATTCCATGCAAATGTCAACCTTGCCATGAAAAAAATTACGTATTTGCCAAAATAGCAAAACTGTTTCTGCGTTTATTGTGTAGGCTTGTATTTTACAGTGCTTTAAAAATACTGTTTCTGTCAATGTTTTCAAACAATTGTATTTGATTTACAAAAATCACAAAAGTAGCAATTTCACATCTGTCACATCCATAACAGAGAAAATATAAAAATATATTTGGATAAAAAAAATATATAAAATATATTATGGAAAATATAAACAGATGTTTCAATATAATGTTACCATATACTTTCTCTATGAATTTATGTTTTGAGATTTTACTGCAAATGTCACATCCATAATGCTGGAATCCCCCCCCCCTCCCTCTCTCTCTCTCTCTCTCTCTCTCACACACACAAACACAGAGACACACACACAAATACAGAGACACACACACACACACACACACACACACACACACACACACACACACAATTACATTTTATATATTAATATAGGGGTGAATGAAGTGACAAGCATTTTTGCTGTCCATGCTGTCCATGATGTCATCTACTAATAAAAATGGGCATTTGTTAAAAAGATGTACATTTATGTTATTCCTCTGACAAGATTCTATTACAGCATCCCATAGCTTTAGATGATGTTTACAGACCTCTACTTACATTTTTGTCTTGTAGTGTGACTGTCCAATTTAAGTGTGTCCATACTGATATGAGAATCTCAGCACACGTAGTAAAGACCAGGGGCGGACATAACCAATAAGCGAGGTAAGCAGCCGCTTAGGGCACCAGGGAATAAGGGAGCTCTTTTATACATTTTCTATCGTATGTTGTAAAATCAGTTTATAACCATTACAATTTTAACGTTATTACTTCTTTTCAAAATCAGTGGCCCCCACGAATAGTGGAATGTTCCTTCTGTACTGCACATGCAAATATTAAGATCTATTCACAAATATGGCTAATGAACTGTACATAGTTTGTGAACTTGATTGTTATTTGTAAATTTATTGTATTTAAATTTATATTAAGAAGATAAAAATAATTATATAACAAAACATTTTAACATGCAGTTTACTCTAATCTACAAAGAAAAAAAAATCTATATAGAAAGAGAGTGTTTTGAATTTCAATGTTATGGCCCCATACCTGGGATTGCTTAGGGCCCACAAATCACTAAGTCCGCCCCAGGTAGAGACAATAACTAATTTGTACTAATGGAACATTATTGTAAAACATTAAATATGCATACAATATATGCATTTTTCTTATTTAATTACAGAGGAATAAAAATATTAGAATTATTTCATTTGTTATTTCATGTTTAACGGATACCTTGATGTCTATTGCAAAGTGTTACCGTGTTGTGTTGTATTGTATTAATGTGTTAACATATTAATTAATTGTGTTAATGTCTTTACTACATTATTCATCTTTGTTAACATTAGTTAATGGAAAATAAAGTTGTTCAGTGTTAGTTTTAGTTTACTTGCAGTGAATAAGCTAAATGTTATATTTATTGTTTTCTACACTGTAAAACCCAAGTCAACTTTATCAAATGAAATAAGTGTAGTCAACTTAAAATTGACTGAAAGTTATTTCCACTCATTTAAAAAGAGTATTGAACTCGGTGTTAAAGGTAATGAGTTAATTAATACCTAATTACCTTAACTTAAATAGAGTAAGTTCACAGTACTCATATATATTTGTTTTTTTTTTTTTAACTCAAATGGTTTGTAGCAATCGGTTTCCTCAAATGGTTTGAGTTGCCTTAACTTTTTGGGTTTTACAGTACCCAGTTGGTTTGAGTTCTCTTCATTTATTGGGTTTTACTGTGCTCAAATTGCTTCGTTTACTCAAATGGATTAAGTTCACAGTACTCAATAGGATTAGTTTTTGAACTTAAATGGTTTGTTGCAATCGGGTTCCTCAAATGGTTTGAGTTGCCTTAACTTTTTGGGTTTTACAGTATAGCACATTTATAAAATAAAAAATTTGCATGTTAATATTACTTACAATAAAGTTGTATATATTTTTTTACTATTTATCAAAATGTGTTAATGTTGGTAAACAATACATTTGTTCTGTATAGGGCATTTCTTAATATTAAATACAATTTATTTATTTATTCATTTTCTTTTCGGCTTAGTCCCTTTATTAATCAGGGGTCACAGCAGAATGAATTGCCAACTTATCCAGCATATGTTTTAAGCAGCGGATGCCCTTTCAGCTGCAACCCATCACTGGGAAACACCCATAGACTCAAATTCACACACATACACTACAGACAGTTTATCTTACCCAATTCACCTATTGACCTTATTCTTCAATGCGGAAGTGCACTGGTTTTTGCATTTGTTTTAGAACTTCCAATTTAGTTGACTGCATCCTTACATTTCCACTTATGTTAACTGTATTGTAAATGATACAAATATATTTTTAGAAACACTCATTTTAAAGAATTAATGTATGCCCACCAATGCTGGATTGTAAGAAATACTTTTTAATATTTATGCTGTATATTATTACAATTGACGGCACGGTGGCTCAGTGGTTAGCACTGTCGCATCATAGCAAGAAGGTCACTGGTTCGAGTCCCAGCTGGACCTGTTGGCATTTCTGTGTAGGTTGCATGTTCTCCTCATGTTCACATGTTTCCTCTTGGTGCTCCAGTTTAGCCCTAAGTGCAAATACGTGGTATAGGTGAATTGGGTAAGCAAAATTTAGCCGTAGTGTATGTGTGTGTGTGTGTGTGTATGTGAATGGGTATTTCCCAGTATTGGGTTGTGTCTGGAAGAGAATCCGCTGCGTAAAACCTACAGTATGTTGGAATAGTTGGTGTTTCAATCCGCTGCAAGTGGTACATACTGCAGAGCCACTTGGGCAGAGGTGAGCTCCAGCAAGGGGGAGCTTGAACTCCAGCTCCTCCCTGCTTGCACTTCTTCTACAAATGATGTCATTGGGGGTTGGGGTTAGGGGTGGGTGTACGCAATAAAACAGCTTATAGTAGGAGGAGCTGGAGCTCAAGCTCCGCCTCATTGGAATCCAAGTGGCTCTGCAGCGAGCAGCGTCTCATCCACTGTGACAACCCCTGATGAAGAAGACTAACTAAGCCAAATGGAAAATAAATGAATGATTTATTACAATTAGAAAATTCTGTTTAAAATACAAAATATTTTTTGTAGCGTTACTGCAATCTTCATGTCAAGTGAACAATCATGAATGATAAAAGTAAGACATGAATCACATGACAGGTTTAGTTTATCAGCATTTCAGGATGAATTGAAAAAAATTAAATAATAAGCACACATACAGAATAGAGTTAACTTGCATATAAACATGCTGCTTTTGATCAATTTAAAGTGGTAGTTCACCAAAAAATAAAAATGTACTCACTACTTACCCTGAAACGGTTTTGCACCTTTATTAACATTTCGTACTTCTGTTTAACACAAAAGTAAATATTCTCAAAAAGCTGAAAACCTGTAACCATTGACTTCCATAGTAGAAAAAACAAATACTCTGGAAGTCAAATGATTACAGAATTCCTTCAAAGTATCGTCTTTTGTTCAACAGAAGAAAGAAACACATAAGAGTTTGAATCAAGTAAAGATCAGGGATTTTTTTCACTTTTGGGTGAACTAGCCCTTAATAAATATATTCATTTTGTTAGTTTCATAGGGGATTATAAGATAACCTTTATTAACATATTTTTTTATTTGTTTATACTATTAGATCTATTAGCCACCAACTCGTATAACACAAGAAGTTCAGAGGTTAGGTACGAGTCACATTAAAATGTCCAACACAGATGGTAAGATGGAGAGAGACTCTTTGCAGCTCACTATAAGCTTACGAGATAGAAGAAAGAAAAAAAGAAAAAAAAGAAAAAAAACTTCTGGCCTTGTCTGCCCAGATTAATATAGAGACATGGCATCTTAATAAAGTGCAAAGATGAAAAAAAAAAAAAAAAAGAGAGTCTAAATCTGCCAGCAATCATCTGGGCCCATCTCCTGTCCTCCACAGAAGCCCATAGAGGCAGCGGGGAAGCCCTTTGATGTCATTAACCCTAACTGACAGACGTTTAAGCTGATATTACTCTAATTAACTGCCCGCTGTCGGCCGCAATGATGCAGTCGGGCAGAGTGCGTGGGCACTGCCTTTCCCTCTCCAGGCCCCAGCACTCGCCCTGGCGACATCACTCGCCATCACGGCTAAATTAACAGTTGTGAAAATCCAGTACCCCCACAAGCCCCTGCTCTTTATAGCCTCTAAATGGCATTTCAGTTCCTATCAAGACGGGAATCAGGGGACGTGATTTTTTAATACGGTAGCAAAACAATGGAGGCCATTAATAGCCCGACGCCATGACAGCGCGCTCACCGATGATTTATGAGTTTGTGTATAATTTGATTATGCTATTAATTCCACTGATTACAGCTGCAGCGAGTGTGGAGAAGGTCACATCCAAAATAAATCTTCGACAACTCCCTCTTTCTCGTCACCTAACACTACAGCCCCCACCCCCCCTCCTTTTACCCCGCCGACATCCCCACAAAACAACTGCCTCCAACTAGTTATTTCTGTAATTAAAAAGTAATGTAACAAGAAGCACAAACAAGCTTCGGGCTCTAATGGCAACATCACGGTAAAGCTTCAAATAAATTGAACGGAGACTTGTAAGGACGGAGGCTTTTTTTCATGCCGCGGGAAATGCAACGGTGTGATATCCGAGTGTTTTTTTTTTAAAGATAACAGGTTAAGATAGCTATAGGCTGCAATCCATAACGAATTTCGCTTTGCATGTTAAAACGCTCTACTTTGTGTTATTGATATTGATCTGTAAAGGGATGTTAAGGTAAGTTAAAAAATAAAAAAAGGTAATTCCTAAAACTATTTGGGTCGGCGCCAATAGCCTAGTGGTTAGTGCGTTGATACATAGCACCTAGGAGCTTGCGGCGACCCAAGTTAGATTCCCAGCTCTAGGTTCTTTGCCGATCCTTTCCCTATCTCTGCTCCCCACACTTTCCTGTCTGTCAATCTCCACTGTCCTATCAATAAAGGTGAAAACTCTTAAAAAAAAACTTCTTTTTTTTTCAATTTTTGGTAGTAAGGCACAATATTAAATGTGTTGGAAAAACATACTATAGCTTGGGAGCTTGGTAATCTACATCACCTCAAGTCTAAGCCAGAGGTGTGGACCAATGTAGCAGCACAATGGAAATCACAACATAAAAAGCTGACATTGTTATAGTAATACCTTTTGAAAAACAATTCACAAACACTAAAATGGACTATGGTGTATATACTGTACCTTTATAAATGCTTTTTTTTTGTCTGTGAAGCTGAAAATATTAATTCCATAACATCCCGAGCAAAGATGCAGAGGGTGCAGATCCATTGCGAATCAAATAAATGAACAAGTTTATCCATAACTGACGGGTATCAAGAGCTGCCGCAAGAAAACATTTCCATATATGCTTTTCTTCTTTGTTTGTAGTGCGAGCGTTTACTGTTTATTGCTGATAAGTGTATATATGATACAATAAATCAACAGAGATCAATAGGAGTCAGGCTCCCTTGTCCTAAATACCCAGAATGCATTGCGCTATAACACCACATTCCTATTCTCTATTCATTTACTCACATATTCAGTAGATATGTTTCCATCCACCTATGTTTATGCACATTTTGGATATTTGCATAAAAAATGTATAAATAAATTAAATAAATCAGTTGATGGAAACTTCAAGATGCACATGAATTTTGAAAATGCGCATAAACAAAATGTATGCGTATAACCTAGTAGGATAAACGTTTTATTTGATAAGCAAAAATGTGCATAAACAACAATGGAAACACTTTTACTGAATAAATTCCAGCATGTGCATAAAAAAAAGTCTTGTGAGTTTGTTATAAGATAT
Organism: Danio tinwini; assembly: GCA_903798205.1. Classification (NCBI taxonomy): domain Eukaryota; kingdom Metazoa; phylum Chordata; class Actinopteri; order Cypriniformes; family Danionidae; genus Danio; species Danio tinwini. The sequence continues at coordinate 9,194,198 of CAIGQZ010001206.1, forward strand.
CCTGTGATGATAAAAATGTGTGTAAATGGACAAACCGGCAGGCTGACGCATTGTAAAACATCTGAAATGTTGTTTTGGTCATTCTAAAACGCCTTAACCATTTCAGGATTAGTGTTATTATATTATTAAGTATCTCCAGAACCGTCAAGAGCATCTGTGTTCCACGTTTCATGCACTTAAACACCACAATGGGTTCATTGCATATGGGCATCGTCTTCCCATTTATGAAGTTATTTATTAAATGAAGAAAAGAATGAAGAAGCAGCTTCTCCTACTACAGCAAATTCTGTTTTTACTGTTGATATTTGCCGACATTTAATCAGGAAGTGACGATTTAGTTTTCTTTGACCTGTTGGATGCAAATGCTGCTTTTTTCGCATGCCTTTTATGCGATATTCCAGTTTTGTGCATAAATTTAATTTGGATGGAAACATAGCTGGTGTCATTCTTTGATGAACATAGAAAAAATAAAATTTTTAAACGGTCCGTTTTTGATCCATTCATTGCAATGATGTTGAATAAATGTATTGATTTCTTTAAAGGAAAATAACTTTCAAAATGCTGAGTACAGAATAAATACATAGGAATAATAAATTCTTCTTTAACCAGAACGTTCGTGAAGTATCATTATTTGAGGTTGTTGTACTACCACTAATGACATAAAATAAACTAAAGCGTGACCAAATTTGGTTAATGTAAAATTCTCACTATTAACAAACAATTAACTAAAATGTTTAGCTCAATAATCTACCAATTTGCAGGTTATTAATAGTCAGTAAGCTAGTTGGGTTTGGGTATCGGGTGAAAATAGGGATGTAGAAGTAGAAGTACTAATAAACAGCCAATATCCTAATACAGTTTTTCTCAGTCGCTTTGGTGCATTTGTCACATTTTTTTTACATGCATTTCTTAAAACAATTAGTCATTTGTGCACATCATAGTAGCAGTTTCTAATTCTTTCCAACAAATTGCAAATGCTTTTGGACATGCATCAACTGCTTTCATACAACTCTCTGCTGTTTGTAACATTATCATTTGCTTATGTCATGTCAGTCAAAATTAACTAAACTTGTGAATGCTGAATAGTCATTCCAAATAAAAATAATAGTCCTCATTTCATTACTTGAGTCATTACATACAAAAATGTTGAACTAGTTGTCAAAATCTGTCAAGCTCATTTTATTTAAAAAATTTTAATCTTTTTTTTTCTAAAAATGTCTTCTAAATTGAACAATTTCATAAATGATTTACAGACCTGTGTATGTTGTAGGTTCAGTTCCAATATGTACCGCAGTATTGTTTACAGTTGTGCACAGCTCTACCCAAAGGGAGTTTATGTTTGTTGTAAGTAAGGGGGTATTTATTCTTTTACACAATGCTGTGAATACATTAGAATTGCAAAGAGCAAATGCAGTAAAAATGTGAAGCATACATATTCAGTGTCTTGTAGTCAGATACCTCACTAAATGCAGTGATGTCTAACTTTACTGTAGTTTTTAAATGGCTGTGCGAATAGTATGTAGTGCTGTCTTGAGCATTTTCAGGAAATGTCACCAAAATCTGACTTTTTTTCATTGGAAAAAATGCACAGAGTAAACTGTCTTAATGCAAACATGACAAAGCCATTTGACTATCTTATTCATAAACAATGGTGTCAGGACTTTTCATCTTGATGACACTGACACTTTCATTGACATGAATACTTGCTTTTGAGAAATGAGCTATCTATTTTGAGCAAGTGACATGCTTTTGCAGGTTATCTACTAGGTTTTGCAGTTTGTACTAATTGTTTTGAGAAATGCATTAACTGTTGTGCAAATGTAAATAGTGTTGTAAGAAATGCACCAAAGTGACTGAGGGTGTACTTACACTATGTACCGTTGCCTTGAACCGGGCCAAAGCACGCTTGTCCCCCCACCCGTCTCCCCCGACGGCCCGCACTCACATTACATTCGGACATCTTACGTCATTGATGATGCGCTGTTCAGTTTAGGAAGAGAAGCGCTCTCACTCAGCACAGTAGAGATTTCTTTAGTTATATCATTTAAGTTGTTTGATATGCAATGACACACAGTCAAATATTTCGCCGAACAGATTAGCCACTTTTGACGCTCATAAACAATCATAAAGTCCTCGCGTTGCAGGAATTAGGAGGTTTGCTGAAGGCGCAGCTGTCGTGCAGTGAGGGGTTTGCGTCTTTAATAAGCTTTGACGTTCATTGCGTTCATTGAACAGTACGAATGATTAATTAATCCATATTCAAACAGTCCTTTAAAAGTCACGTCTCACTTTCAGTTTCGGGCTTAGGCACGCTTGCACTCACACTGCAAGTGTACCACGCCTGAGCCCAAGTGAACCGCGCTCAGGCTCACCCAAGTGAACCGTGCCGGAGCCCGATTCAGAGCACTATCACTTCTCAAACAATCCGTGAAACGGGCCTGGGCACGGTTCGGAAAACACAGTGCGAGTACCCCCTGAGAAAAATGTAATAGGCAAGTAATAAGGATGCAGTTAACATAGTGTGATTGGTACTTAAAGGGCCACGAACCCCCCCTGTCTCAGCAGGGTGTTTTTACACCTCTAGTTTGGAAAAAGTCAGGAAAGTGGGCGTGTCCAGCTCTGGGAGTGTGGGAGTGTCGGGGGAGGGAAAGATGGATGGAGTTGCAAAAAGGGAGTTTCCATTTGAGCACGCACTGGCAAAATAAACACACAGACGCAGGGGAGAAAGACAGTGACTGTGTTTACATGGACATCAGTAATCGAATTATTTGCCAAATTATTAATTTGTCGACTTTAACTGCAGTTTGGCACTTTCATTCAGGAATATTTCCTGCAGGTCCTCCGTGAGAGGAACTGCTGGAGAGTAGAGTTTTAATAAAATGTTTGATACCGCACGGCGTAAAAAAAAATCCTTCACATTTCTCGGTAACTTAGATGCACTCGGTAGGGAGTGTCAGAAAACCGTGTGAGTAGACTATCCTGTCACAAAATACAGCAGAAATCCTACACGACAGTAATAGCTTGATTGTAGTGTTTACATCGGAGAGTAGCATTTACAGCGGATCTTTCAGTCTATAATATTGTGCTATAATATTGCAGTGATATTAACATACTGTAAACTTAGTAACTAAATCATTTTGACAATGGTATATCATTAAAAACTAAAAGAGCACTGCTGATGTTACGAACTAACTTTGCCATCTGAATGAACAAACAAAGGGCACTGATCTCATACACACAAAGGAGACGAGTGGCAAATCCAGATGTCATCATTTCCAGATGCGAAAAGCTCTCGGGTTAAAAATATTTCTTACAAACACATTTCTGTCACGTGTACTGTAATCCACACGTGAGTCTAGCTGAGCTCTCATAGCGGGAAAATGAAAACAAAACCTTCTTTGCAGCACATTAATGAATGCAACACTGATGACCCATGTCTCCAAATTCTCGTTCTTTCACTTGTTTTGGCAACACAACGTGACGTCTCTCTGTCGTCTGAACACTGCAACAAGTAAAACAGTCTTTGAAGCTATCATGCATATTAATGAAGTTACACCTCATTCACAATAGAGCTTGCTGATTGGTTTGAACAAAGCCATTCTCATAAATTAATGCCGCACACTCAGAGAGGTCACGATGTACTCGCAGGTACAGACATCCAGTCTCCACGCTGGACTACATGCAAGTATCTAATTGGTGTGACGCAGCTTCAAAAATTAGTTTCAAACAAGAAGAATGAATTTGCTCAAACTAACACAAAAACAACCAATTTTCACTTTTTAGTGCAATATATGTGTCCTAATAGTGTTTCTAGCATCGTGGGACACATATATGACTGTCAACAGCTCAAAAAATGTTTTGGTGTTTTGTAACCCTTTAAACTAAAATGTTATATTTGTAGTATTAAAGCTGCAGTTTGCAAGTTTGACACCCAGTGGTTGAACTAGGTATTGCATTCCTGGATCAAAACAAACGCAAGCGCAGGTTGCCAGATTAAATACACCAACAGCAGTGTGCCTGACTGTCAAGCCTACATTTCAAGCCATGTGTTCTAAATTAAAGCAACGGTACATGATAGAAGGTATATTTTCTGTATTAAAAGGAGTTTTTGTCCTAACCAACTCCTGAAATTTATATTTTAAAATGCCTTCTGATATATTAGATATATTAGACATGTCTTGCAGCTGATCAGGTACACCTTATGTGCTTTATTCAGTGTTAAATGCTAATAATGTGAGTTTGAATGCCATTTTACATGACATTTTTTTGCCATTCTACTAAAAGCAGCAGCAGATAGTTTTCCTCAGATCTTGAAAAGAAAAAAAACCTTTGGAAACTGAACTTTAGACTCAAAACCAACACATATTACTGATTCAGCATCTACATTTAATAATGGTAAGGTTTATAATCCAATTAATACATAACAAACCTCTTTATTATGTATTAATTAGATTATACACCTTACCATTTCGTGAGTGAGTGCATATTCTGTGGTTCTGAATGGCTGTATTTACATTTCTGTAACATTTCACCAAATTGCTTATTACTGCAAATCTTGTCGTGTAGCAAATGGTTATGACACAGGGTTACAATGGAACCTGCTCACCTAATGTTTATGTTCATAATGTTTATATCATTTGCTAATTAATAAGAGTCTCATTTCGGAGTCTGCTACTGTCCACTGGAGGTTGCATTTCGGTCATGGGCACATGCTTTGAGAGCCTTTCTGAATGAATTATTGAAATATGTGGTTTTTCAGCAAGGCAACCCGGGGTGCTAAAATATGCCTAAATGCCTAAACTGGCATTGAGCAGGTTAAAAGAACCAAAACAAAGACAGACGTTCCGGCACAGAAAACACTTTTTCAAAGCAGAATAGCTGACTTCAGCATTGTTTTTCAGATAAACAAGAATGTTCACTTGGCATGTCTCTTAAATATCTGCACACATATTATGGTATTTTAGGTTTTAGAAGAGTCAAAAACTGACATACAGCACCTTTAACTCACTACATACATTGTTAATTGGCCATTTAAATTGTCTAAACAATTAGATAGTCCATAATGACAAATAAGCATACAAAAAAGTAATAAAAAATAATAATAAAACACAGATATATATTTATATTAATGCTGGGCAAAAATGAATTGAATCCAAAATAGTTTTGACATAGTTTAAGTGTGTACAATGTATATTTATTATGTACAGTATATATAAATATACACATGCATGCATATATAATACACATGACATATACATTTAAAATGTCTATGAAACAAAGTTGTTTTGTGTAGTTTTGTTTCTATGCATGTGTATCACATACAGTATACATAATAAAAATATATATGGTACACACACATATATTGTCAAAACTTTTATTTTGGATGCGATAAATTATGATTAATCTTTGCCTAGCACTAGTTATATATATAACTTTACTTTTTTTGTCCGTTTGATTAGAACCCAATATGTAACACTAACCTTCTTTAAACAAAAGAGCAAAACAATCTGTACAATTTCCCAACAGATAGTCAATAATGGGCCGGAATTGAAGCCATTAATCTAAAAGATCTGGAATGCATCCCTAGTGACCAGTTAGATCTCAGTTTATTAAACAAAGGGAAGAATAGATTGACTCACTTGATTAAAGCAATACAACACAACAAAACAACAACAACAAAAAACCTTATGGCAGATTTGGACATGCTCCTCCTCCTCAAAAACCAAACCAGGCTTGGGTCGAAAAAACTTTTTTGAATGCTCCTGGGAGCCCCCCTCTCCTCCCCCCAAAAAGAGAGAAGGTTTTATTAGAGTTCTGTGTGCCGACAATAAATCCCCTTACTGTGCAGGAGATGCTAAACAAACAAAATTACCAGACGCAGCAAAGACCACTTACCTGTCAGGTTCATTGCCGGCAAATTCGCTTGTAATCTAGGGTGCTGGAAGCCGAGTGGGGGGCTAATGGTTGGCCAATAATTAAAAGAAAACAAAGCGCCATGCTGGCTGGCAGGCCTTTCTCTGCGAAAATTAAATCCTGTTTGGATCTGAATAAATTAAATGTTTATTGCTCCCCGAGAACGCGCGGCAAAAGGGGGAGGGAAACCAATGACAGAGAGGAAATGCGATGTGTGAGGGAATGCCGCAAAGACAATCATTGCGTCTAATTAATGCATTTCCCCGTCCTCTCAATCTGTTTCTGTTTGACTGTTGTCTGATTGGAGCGCCACGATCGCAGGTGCAAATCATAACCTGTCACGGCCAAATGTGTTTACTGGGCTGAATGGATCACGCCGACTCCAAAAAACATCCCAGCAAGTGAGACGGAGGAACCGGAATGGGGCACAGAAGACGGAAGATGGCAGTCAGAGTGCCAAAGGTTATTTAGAAATTAAAAAGTCTCTGCTGTCAAAACTTGAGGGATAATGCGAGTGGGGACGGTAAAGCATTTCATCACTATATTAGCGGAGCTGCTCGCTGATCTGTGAATAACTGAGAGAGTGAGCATTATTGAGTTTGCACCTCCATCTATCCATCTATCACCTGCAAGCAGGTATCAGTGTGATGAATGAAGCCGCCTCCCTTGCTTGCTCTCCCCTTCTGACTTTTGTCTCTCAATCCCTCGCTTTTGTCCCCTCTGTGGTCCATCTTTTCCTTTTCTCGCCCAGTCTGCTCTCTTTTGCCTTCTGTCATCTCTCTTTGTAGCACTTTATTTCATTCCTTCATGGCAGTGTGCTTACCTATCTATTTTGACATTCTGTTACAATATAATTCAAGTTGGCAAACGGCACATAGTGTATACCAGGGCTATTCAAATAGTTTGTCATAGGGGCCAGTTCATGAAAAGCATCCCAAATGAAGGGCCAGAGAGATATGACTTGCAATATAAGTGATGACACAACATCAATATAAGAGCCCATATGTTGTATTTTTGCTCCTTAAGACACCCACGTTGGCTTTTTCTACATTAAAACATTAATATGTTATATTTTTACAAACATATTCAAATGTTGTATTTCGAAGCACAATAAAATCAGTGCATTGCTCAAGTAGGCTTCTTCTACATTCAGACACATTCATATGTTATGTTTTGAACTGCATAACAATTAGGGACAATTATATACAATTATATTATGAAGACATACAATTATAGTCTGAAGAATAATCATGGTTTCACGGTTATCACGATTATTATGCATTTATTAAATTCAAAGCACTACTAGTTTGGAAAATCATAAGAAAACTGCTTATATTTTAAAGTGTTGTTTATTGCTGCTCAGTAACCAAATACAGCACAAAATATTATAAAAAAAAACAAGCAATAGTCCATTTCTCTCTTTGAACTTAAAAATAAATGAAAAAGTTTTTGATTTAAACATGAGTGATCATTTTACAATGAAAGTAAATTACAGAACAATGAATAAATAAATAAAAATAAGAATAAATAAAATAGTATTTGTCTAATGTTAATTAAAGCTATATAAGAATTTACATGAACTGTTGTTATTATCTGCGCTAATACATACATAATTTAATCCTTTGTAATAATTCGTCTAATGTATCTTTTGTTTACATTACACCGAATGTCACGCACAACTCTCACTGCCACAGCGTGAGATCATTTCTACTGTGTGCACATAGAAGGCATGAGTGCGTCTGCCCACTTGCAAGCCGTGCGCGCACCTCTCCCAATATGCGCACATCTCCATTGTAAATAATGAACTTGCGTGTGGAAAAGACGCAATATGTGAACGGTCCGCTGCTATTGTTAATCCAATGTGCTGCGTATTAGCCTCGGTATAAGCTTGGAACTTTAAACCAGCACACAGTTGCCATAACTTTGTTTAGTTGCAGCGGTTTTGTTCCGTGCAACAGAAAACAGCTTTGAGAAGCTTTTACGATTAATTAACCGTAATGAATTTAAGCACGGTTAATAGTGAAATCGGCTAATCATTGCATCCTTATTAGCGATATCAGTACATTGTACAAAAGGCTTTTCCTACAAACATATCCAAATGTTTTTGGCTGCTCGGGCCACTCGCTTAATGTCAGGTAACTCACTCTCTGTGCAGCTATTGAAAAGACGCACGTCACTTTATAACTATAGCAGCTGTTTTACGACTGAACTAATTTTATTTCTGATGTCTTAGTTACACTATTTGGAGGGCCGGAACAAATTGGTCAGGGGGCCGGGTTCGGCCTGCAGGCCACCAATTGAATAGCCCTGGTATATACTTTAAATCAGCATAAAAGGAAAATTTTGCTAATTTCCAGCATACATCCATCCTTGCAAGCTTTCATTCATCTGCCTTCATTAATAAAGTCCAACAACCCCATTTAAAATATCTAATCAACAGCCGATCCATAGAATCAAGCTTGAATACATTTGTATTTTCAATAAAGTTACAAATAGATGTATTTATCAATGTGAAAGAAAATGTCTGTCCCTGCTTCAGTTTCACCTTGACATTAAAGGGCACCTAGGTTACCACTCCAGATTTAATATAAGTCTTTTGTGTCTCCAGAATGTGTCTGTAAAGTTTCATCTCAAAACATCCATCAGATTTTTTTATTATAAATAGTCATGTCAAAGCAGTTAGTAAATCAGCATACTATCATCTCAAAAACATTGCAAGAATCAGATGCTTTGTTTCTAGTGAAGACCTAGAGAAACTTGTTCATGCTTTTATCAGCAGCAGGGTGGATTACTGTAACGGCCTCCTCACGGGCCTTCCCAAAAAGACAGTCAGACAGTTGCAGCTCATCCAGAATGCTGCGGCCAGGATTCTGACTAGAACCAGGAAATCAGAGCACATCACACCTGTCCTCAGGTCCCTACACTGGCTCCAAATTACATTCAGAATAGATTTTAAAGTATTATTACTTGTCTATAAATCACTAAATGGCCTAGGACCTCAATACATTACAGATATGCTGACTGAATACAAACCTAACAGATCACTCAGATCTCTAGGATCATATAAACTAGAAATTCCAAGAGTTCAGTCAAAGCAGGGTGAATCGGCTTTCAGCTACTACGCCCCTCGCTGCTGGAATCAGCTTCCAGAAATGATCAGATGTGCTCCAACATTAGACACATTCAAATCCAGACTGAAAACACATCTGTTTAGCTGTGCCTTTACTGAATGAGCACTGTGCTACGTCCGACAGATCGCACTATTGTTCTTTTCTTTTTATTCTTTTATAACCCATTTAACACATTTTTATCTGTTTTTAATCATTCTTATTATTTGCTTTTTTTAATCTTCTAACACTTGTCTTTTTATTCTTGTTTATGTAAAGCACTTTGAATTGCCACT
>CAIGQZ010001206.1:9203523-9217972 GCA_903798205.1 Danio tinwini
ACTTGTCTTTTTATTCTTGTTTATGTAAAGCACTTTGAATTGCCACTATGTATGAAATGTGCTATATAAATAAACTTGGTTTGCCTTGCCTATACCTGTCATAAGTTTCTATTTTGTAGCATTTAGCATCAGATAGCGGTTTTTGTGTACTGCGCCTTTAAGTCTAGTCCTTCACGCCCACCGTTTCCTTGTGCCTGGCAGCGGCTCCCTCGGCTGTGTCAAACAACAAACAAACACGAAGGAATAAGATCTCACGTAACATTTGTGAGGAAAAACTACAGTAAGAACTATACCAATGAGTATTTGATGCATGTTGTGGAGTTGCAAGGATGAGTCACACACAGTGTCATTACAAAGTTCACGCACACACACAAATACACACACACAGCGCTGACAGGTACACACCAGACAGCGCGCGCTTAGCTTTGCACTGTTTTTGTACGCAAATGTGACAGGATACAGGTTAATCTCCACTGCTGTATGGATATCTGTTATGTTGAAGTACAAAATAAACCTGATTTCACGTCCACAAACTTTGATTGAATCATCTTTTATAATTGTTCTGACACGCGGCTGTGATGATGAAGTAAATCGCTGTAATTCATTACAAACATGCACTGTTTTAAAACATTTTAAACTTGTAAAACTTAGCAATCTCGATCTTAGCAAACTGAACAGACTTTTATTTACGGTTGCTTAGTGTGCGCACGTCCTGGTCCTGTGTCTGGTTGATATGATTATATACGTTACTACGGAGACATGTTAATACGCAGCTGTCAATCAATTTGGTGGGCGGGGGTACCGCACTCCTACGCCAAATTGTGGTCGATCTGAAAACCGCTCCAATTGGTCCACCATTTTTATGTTGTTAAATTGAAAAATAAGCACTGGGTGTGTTTATATTACCCCAATATGACAGTCTATACACCATACATACACATATGTCTGTCCAAACAGATTGAAAAGTAGATTTTCACCATAGGTGCCCTTTAAAACACAGCCTGCACACAAAATGCAAATTTCATAATTATTCACTTGTCACCATAATGTTTCAAATGTGTTTGACTGTCTTTCTATACACTACTCACAATAGGTTAGGTATATTGTGAAAGACTCAGTGGATATTATTCATACAGTGTTTGCTTCAGTTCAGACATTTTTGGGATAAGGAGGCAATTGTATTGGGTGATAGAAACACCTGCATTTGGTATTTCAATGTAATAGTCTCATTGTGTACAGGTGTGCCTTTTTTGGGGCCAATACCAAACGACAACCCTTTTCAATGTGGCATTAATTTCAACATTCTGTGGCTATAAACAGCTGGTATTGTCAGTAAGTCATTCGAAGTTCATTTTTCAAACAGTCATAAACACACAACGTCACTGACAAGCAGCGCCACCTGGCCATAGAGCACCTTCGGGTCGGTGGCAGGCAGTCAGATGTTGCTTGTGAGCTTGGTGTGTCTCAAAGTATCATCAGCAGACTCGTATCAAAAAACAGAACTTCTGGCAGAGTTCATAACAGAGCTAGGAGTGGAGCCCCAGCCACAAGTGACAGACCGCAACGATGACCAGTACCTGAGGACCTATGCACACAGGCATCGTTATGCAACTGCCACAAAGATGTGAGGGGTACTAGGGTTTCCAGACAAACCATTCGCAAACGACTCCACTGCTTTGGCTTGAATGCCAGATGACCGTTGCAGGTGACTCCACTGGCACCAAGACACTGCAGTGATGATTTGCAGTGATGATTTGCAGTGGGTACCTAGACCATGCAGCAGTAGTCTACCGTCCTGTTCACTGATGAGTGTTGCGTCACCTTGCACTGAATTGATGTTCATCAGCGTTGCTAGAGAAGGCCAGGTGAGCGATACGCTGAGGTCAACATGGTCCCCAGGGTTTGCTTTGGTGAAGGAGGTGCAACAGGCATCACCAGTCAACGCAAAACAGATTTGGTTATTGTAGATGGCTCAGTCACTGCATGTTCTTACCTAATAGACATCAAATAACCCATCAGCATCAAATAATTCCGCCAGCACACCCCCAACTTTCTGTTCATGAATGATAATGCTCCACCACATCGTGGCAGAATTGTCACAGCTCGACTTCAGGAAGTTCAAGTGCCTCATATGGTATGGCCATTAATGTCCCCCGACCTGAATGCTATAGAGCACAAATGGGACCAGTTGAAGCAGAGACTGGATGATCATACCCCACCCCCACATGAACTGCGTGTAGCACTTGTGGAAAACAACATCATGAGTCTAGTGAGGAGCATGAGATGTCGATGTCAAGCTGTCATTGCAGCAAATGGTGAAAACACCCACTACTGACATTGTTGGTTTTTGTTATTTGGGGCTCTCCTTGTTATTGTCAAAATTTTTGGGGTAATAAATATTAAACTAATGAAAATGGTGTTTCTTCTCATATATTATTAGTAATAATCAACTTTTACTTATTTCAGTAAAAAAAAGTCTGAGCAAATAGGAAAAGCACTCATGTAAATAACAATCTCCCTAACTTATTGTGAGTAGTGTATATAAGTGGATATATTTTGAGGAATGTCTAGTTTACCTGCTTTGTGTACAAAAATGATCTGAAATAAAGACTAATTCTCCTGACTAACTCCTGACTAATGCAGGAATTTTCCTGATATGACCCATTTTGTATTTATTTGGTCTTGATGGTCTTAAAGCACAGGACATACAGAAGATTTAGATTCTTTACTACCTGATGCTCGTTCAAAATATGAGGACGATAAAATATGTACTCCTACTAATCTACAATCTACTAAAACATATTGCATTAATAACACCATAACTTAATGTCATAATTTCTCAACCGGAAATCATTAGCAATCGCTTGGCATCGAAGGGATATTTCACCCCAAAGGAAAATTTCCTCACCATTTAAGTAGATAGGTGATCTTGAGTAATAACCTACAACCAGACACCTGACAAGCCAACTTGAATTGAGGTCTCCATGACGTATATTTTCTGTTGATGTCCCACAAACAGATCTGTGAAAATTCTGACACACACAGAATCAGCTGATTAACTATTTCGCTTTCTGCTCTTGTTTGGATAACTGTATTTCTATTGGCTACATGAGGAAAATGCGCAAAAGTTTAACCAGTTTGATTGTATCAAAGGTGCACTTTGCTGCTTGTGCACTTTGGTCAGTGCTAAAACAAAGCACCTATGCGCGGTGAAAACCAGTGTGAAAGCTGCTTTATCCTGGGTCAAGCCGATGATGGGTGGATGCTCTACCCTAAGAAGTGGCAATATAAGGAATTCCTCCCTTTATGACATCAACTAGAGGAATGTCCATAAAAACAAGCTAATCTGAAACTAGTACCAAGTCAGATGTACGATATTTGACAAAGAAAATCTCTCTCATAGGAGCAAATATATCTTAGCAGCTGGTCTATGATTTGCACAACCCAGGCTCATTTTGATTACGTACCCCTATATACATTTCTGGAGAGAGCAAAATACATCCCAGGAGCTAAATTTTTTTGCAGTTTTTTTTTTCGTGAATCCACCAGAGGCCGCTGTGTACGTTTCTTCAGATCTCAAATTTCTCTCGCGAGTGCCATTCGTGTCAGCTGTTCTCAGGGTAAATCCACCAGAGGCCGCTGCTGACTGACTGTCAACTGACTGAATGTCAACTGACTGAATGACTGACTGTCAACTGACTGAATGACTGACCCACCCTCCCCCTACCCTAAACCCAACTAATATTGTTTTAAAAGCACATATTCACCCGCCCACCCCCTTCCCCAAACCCAACGGCAGTGTTTTAAAAAGCAATCCAGAAAAAGAAAAGCCATCGCCTGATTTTTACAACGTTTTCAGATTTTACTACATTCTCACCCTGTTATTTATTTGTTTATTTTATTTTTTAGCTTTTGTTTTTGTCTTACCTGCTTTCTGGAACCGTTCTTTACAACTCTGTTGTCAGCTCTGCTCTGCGTCTTAAGTTCATCGACGTGCATGACGAGCTACCGGACAAACTGGTAACAGCGAAAAAGCAGTACATACGGAGGTAAGTGGTCAGCTGGTAAGCGAGAAAAGGACCGTTGTCACACCGCCCTGTATCGTTCGTTTTATAGATGAAATGCAACTATACGTAGCTCTGGCTACATAATTCACAATCTTCAGAAATGTATATAGGGCTACATTTTCAGAATGAGCCTATGTTAGATTTGCATGAATAACAGTTTAAATAACTCAGAATGATACCCTCCCTTTAAAACCTACTGGGACCCTGGGTCTATATTATTTACTGTGCACCTAGTGTAAGTATAAACTATTTATTTATATACTGTATATTTAACTAAAATTACCTTTCCTTTTATATTTTAGTGTGCATTTTACCTGATCCATTCTGTAAATCACATTTGACAATTAAAAAGAAAGACGTCAATTTAAAATACAAGACATGAAGAAGAAAAAAAGTCACTGACGACAACTGTTTTTCGCTTTCCCCCCATATATGATGGACAGCTTGCAGGTGGGTTTATGCCTCAGTGCGCTAGCGTGCTTATCTGAATGTCAGCAAGGGTGATTAGTGGAAAACTATGGAAATCAAAAATGCTAATTAATCTGCCTCACAGACGAGGAGGCGCATTAAAATTCACAGATCTCTCAGTCGAGACACGTCAGGCTTAAATTGTAAGGTGGAGGGTTAAGTTGCCTTTACGCAGAGTTAAGATAAAATCGCATCGCAGAACATGATTACATAACAGCAGAAACTGTTCAAGCCAAATCAGAAACTTCAGACGCTACAATCAAATCGACTAAAGATTAAATATCAACATCTATCTGACATGTTTACGTTGCAAGTTTTAACAATTGCTCTGCCATCTCAATTAGAACTGGCCTAAACTATTTTATGCAAATCAGCTGTACAACCGCACTGATGTAACGTGTTAGTAAACAGATTTATTTCTCAGAGTGAAGCTCAAACAAGAGATTGGAGTCATATGTGAGTTTTAGATAAACACTCGACTGCTTGGCTGGTCTTTGGGGAGATGTTCTCTGTAGCCTGGCCTGACGCCAGCTCATGGTTTCTGTAATGATGATTCCTCTCAGCGGCACGCGGCTGAAGACCGCTCGTCTCTAAGTGCCACCGTTTCACAGCACTGCTCCCAGCAGACTCAAAGTGCTAAAAGCAAACACTCACAGTCCTGCAGAGCTCTGACCCTCCTTCTAATGGCCTGCTTTCTCCCTTCCCCTTAAGAGATGGGAGCGTGTGAGCTAAAGCAGAGTTGTAAAGACCCCAAAATTAAAAATTTAAAGGGGATATCATGGGTTTTTTAAACTTCAATTACAAGTGAGACAACCTATCAAGGCTGATCAAAGCAAAGGTTGGTTCAGTTCAGTGTGGTTTAATTTTCACTGCTGAAAGTCCCAACACTGAAGAGCAAATCCATCGATGCACAGCTCCCAAAATGAAGATGAAAATAAAGATTCAAGATGTTGAGGTTACGTATTAAACTGGGCATCACGGTGGCACAGTGGATAGCACGATCACCTCACAGCAAGAAGGTTGCTGGTTCAAGCCTCAGCTGGTCAGTTGGCATTTCTGTGTGGAGTTTGCATGTTCTCCACATGTTAGCGTGGGTTTCCTGCGGGTGTTCTGGTTTCCCCGACAAGTCCAAAGACATGTGGTATAAGTGAATTGGGTAAGCTAAATTGTCCATAATGTGTATAATTTTTTCTGAACGCTACCTTAATGTACAAGTGACTCAAACTTGCTCATTTTGAGGTGGGAATCGGCGGACATGCAACAACTTTAATCGTAAGGTAAGCACAAAACAACAGTTTCCATCCAAAAGCTCCTTCACAGAACTCAACACTTGTAAACACTCACTCCATCGGGCTTGCACAGCTCTCACCCCCACCCACACTCATCAGCACTACCAAGCCTACCAATCACAGAGCTTGCGCTACGCGTCGTTGTGATGTGTAGTTCCATTTTTTGAGAGGTGCGTGTCGGCAACGACCACGGTGGGGGTTATGCGACCACGGTTAGGCTGCACCGGAACATACGCGTGCACTTGATGCAGAAGTATAAATCAGCCTTAAGCCGAAAAGAAAATGAATGAATGTATTAAACTTTGAAAGGTTAAGCCCAACACTGACCTAAAAGAAAACATAAGAGAAACAGTAATTGTGCATATGATTCAGGAAGCTTCAAAACTGAAATCTTTTTTTAATGAAAATGCTAGCTCTGTTATGCCCATCCATAACAGTGGGTGCAATGAACAGCAGTCTTTTTCTTGTATGCACAGAAAGATCTCACTTGTGCACAAGATGAGACAGAATCTTTGTATTTCCATTGATTTTGTAAACATGGTAATGTTTCTGTAGCTGCTCACACATGAGCACAAAATGTTTTTAGATTTTTTTTTAGATGTGAAGGTTTCATCTTTTACAGTGGCACTCATTACTTTTAGTTCTACAGCAGTGAACCAAACAAAAGAACTGGCAAAATGGCAAGCATTGCGAGCTTCTGTGCAGCAAGTTGGCATGACAAAGGCAACATGGTGGAACCATTTCTGAACCCTACATCTCCCTTTTTCAGACGCAAAGAATCATAAGTGGCTGAGTGGTTAGCACTGTCACTTCACAGCAAGAAGGTCACTGGTTTGTGCCCTGGCTGGGCCAGTTGTCATTTACTGTGTGGAGTTTGCATGTTCTCCCCGTGTTCTTGTGGGTTTCCTCCGGGTGCTTCGATTTCCCCCACAGTCCAAAGACATGAGGTATAGGTGAATTAAATAAACTAAACTGGCCATAGTGTATGAGTATGAATGTAAGAGTATGGTAATGGGTTGCATATGGAGTATGGAGGTATGGATAATGGGTTGCGGCTAGAAAGGCATCTGCTGTGTAAAACATATGCAAGAAGAGTTGGCGGTCCATTCCGATGTGTCGACCCTTGATAAATAGGGGACTAAGCCGAAAATTTTTTTATGAATAATAGCATACTTTCACCTAGCCAGCTGGAGAAACTGAGAGCGAGGCAACGCACTGATAGTCATGACGTCACGCACACAAGTGCTCTACAAGTTTAGCACAGTTGTCTAACTGTGCCTAGAGTGATATTCAGGGCTCGACAGTGCGACCATTTCGCTCGCATTTGCAACTAAAAAAAGACGTGTGCGAACTGGAAAATTTATTCAGTCGCACATGTGCGATTTTCTTTTTTAATAAGCTCGATTGATGACTTAATTTCCCGGCCACAGTAAAACAACATGCTCTTTATGCTAACTTATGGTGGAAATCTATTGTGACTGTAGCACACGCTCACGCTATCAACAACAGCACATCCCTACTGGTTTATTTACTTCATGCCAAGCGGTCTTTACATTGTTTTGTATACGTTGCCAAGCAACAAATGGCGGCATGTCGCACAACGTGCCTCATAGAAAACGTCTACAATTCCGCCATGCATGGCATATCGTGGCACATCCAGCGTGAGACCCAATTCAACACCAGTGCTTCCCACAAAAAAGACTTTACCTGGGCGGCCCGGTTCTGTGTTCGTGAGAAACTGAGAACACTCCGCTACAGACTCACGTGCTCTGCATGCAGACCCACAGAGATGCGCTGCATACAGAACTGCTGTTCTGACTTTGGTAGCAGCTTTGAGAAGAGCGTGAAGAAGAGCGTGATTACTTTGGGGCAGAAGGAAACTTTAATTCATAAAGGGATTCCCATATTCAGCTCTTCTTTAAAAAGCCCAGAAAGATAAAGTGCTCTGATAAAGTGTCAGCTTTGCACATGAGGTTGTAGTTGTGTCTTTCCATTGTCATACTTTTCCCATGTGGAAAGTAGGGTGGAATCGGTAGAATATATCATGCAAATAAATTAATTTTGATAAATAAAATTATTCTTAAAAGTCACATTATTTTATGTGCTGTGAAGAAAGTGTGTTTCAATCCAGCTACTGCAAGTATATTTATATTAAAGATAATATGTATAATATAAACTATTATAAAATGAATAATGTCTTGGGGGTGGCGCAGTAGGTAGTGCTGTCGCCTCACAGCAAGAAGGTCACTGGTTCAAGCCTCGGCTGGGTCAGTTGGCGTTTTTGTGTAGAGTTTGCATGTCCTCCCTGCGTTAATTAACTTAACAATAACTCCCTATTTCTGCTGCCCTTGTGAAAGTTCAATTTTTGATCCAGTTTCGAGCTAAAAAAATAGGCTGTAGGGTATTTCCATGGGGCGGTCTAACAAGCTGACAATTCAGTTCTTTGCTGAAATAACCCACCAGGTTCTTGATTGACCGTTCGTTGTTTGTAATGCTGTCACACTGTTCATGTCAAAATCATATGATCTGTGCAGTGTGACTAGTCGACACCAACCAAAAGCATTAATAAATAAATAAATATAAATAAATAAATATATACATGCATATACACACACAAACAAACAGACAAATACAGTGGAATGTTTGGATTCTTTGTATCTCAGCATGATGTCTAGATTTTGAGGATATTTTGGTCTACTTCAAACAGTAAAAAATGGCCATGATTTCAACAGTAAAAAAAAAAAAACGTAAAAATGCTACAGTAAAAATCCATAACCTGGTTAACAGTATGTTTCCTTAATATATATGGTGAATAACCGTAAATTGACTTTCCCTAAATTCCCTGCATAGCACATCGCTTTTTATGTTTTTTGTTGACATTACTATGGATCTTTTTAGTTGTTCCCCAATCAGTTATGCATGTTAGAGATTTATGTTACCTAATGTTGATAAACAATGTTTATTTCATGATTTTAATTTAATGCATGTTACTATACTGGTGTTTTGTAACTGTGTGAATGACACTGAGCACCTTCTACACACTGATACACTTTTCTGCTTGTGGGAAAAGTTGATTGTAATGAGCATTGGTTCATCATGTAACTTTCTCATCATCACCTGCATATGGCTGTGTTAACATGTCTATCTGTGAAACAAAAGATGTGTAGATGTTGGTAATTCAAAATAGAGACATATTACCTCTATAAATTAATGAAATACTGTATTTTACTGTAAAATTGAGAAATTACTTTTATGGTTTGTACCGTATTTTTAACGGTGAAATACTGGCAACCGCATCTGGCGTTTTTGTCAGGGAGGTCCTATTTAAGTGATTTTGTGATTGCGAACAGATGTGGTAGCAATCAGACCTGGGTGTGGCTAGGGAAATTAAACTCAGGTGGGTTAAACCAAAAGGAGGGATAGGGGTTATTAGCCCTCAAGTGACATTTTTCAAAAATTTCATTCATTAATTCATTCATTTATTATACTCATTCATTCATTTTCTTTTCGGCTTAGTCCCTTTATTAATCTGGCGTCGCCACAGCGGATGAACCGTCAACCGCTGCAAAAAACATATGCTGGATAAGTTGATGGTTCATTCCACTGTGGCGACGCCAGATTATTAAAGGGACTGTAACTGCAAGCTGCAACCCATCACTGGAAAACATCCATGCACACTCATTTACACACACACACACACACACACACACACACACACACACACACACACTACGGACAATTAAGCTTAACCGATTCACCTATAGTGCATGTCTTTGGACTTATAGGGGAAACCGGAGAACCTAGAGGAAACCCACACGAACATGGGGAGAACATGCAAACTCCACACAGAAACGCCAACTGACCCAGCCGAGGCTCAAACTAGTGACCTTTCTGTTGTGAGGCGATTGCGCTTCCCACTGCAACACCGTGCAGCCCTCCAAAATTTCAGTCAAAGGGATTTATTTAAAATAACCCAGATGTAAAGCCACCTAAAAAAAAGCACTCAACAATTTCTTTAACAGGATCATGTAAAGTTTACCTGCAAAAGCACTGTGGGATTTCTCCAAGGCCATAGAGGGGGAACAGGAAGGGAGTGTTGCCGTAGCGACCAAGGCATCGCAGGAAGTGCTGTGTGGCCTTTAGTCCTTCCTCCGTGAGGGTCTGTTGTGTCACCATAGTGATTGAGTGCAGGACAAAATCTTGAAGGTTCTCAGTGAGCTTCTTACTCTTTAGGAATTCACTAAACGGCTTCTCGGAGTAATCTAAAAGACAATTTATAATCTATTATTGCAAAAAATAAAAACGAGAACAACCTAACATGATCTACTATTAGACATATTACTGCTAGAGAGCAAAAGACAGAATGAAATACATGAGCAATATCACACGAGTAGCAGTGCGATATGGCTGTATATCGGCACTTATGGGAGGCGTGCATTGGCTTGAGGCTGCAGGGCAAGCAACAGACCGGGAAATCATTCATTTCCAATAGAGAGTAGTTCGGGAGAGCTGCGTGGAGTTCCGATCATCTCTGTATGCGAAAAATTCAGATCCGATTTGAGCTGCAGATATGTTGAAATATTTAAACTCTTACGACTAGACCGTATGCGATCGGCCGACCCAATGTGATGTATTTCAGTGTTGTCCAAGCGTGTCTGTGCGCGCAAGATGAAAAATAGTAGTTTTTTTTTTTTATTTTTTGAATCAGAAAAAAAGTCTAAATAAAAAAAAAAACATTTCTATTCATAAATCAATAATAATTTTTTTTTGTTGTTGTTGTCTCCACATTCCCTCCAAAATGTTTAGCGGTCTATGAGTTTCTAGTATTTATTCATTCATTCATTCATCCAAGCATGGTGAACGCACAGAGAATAAAGGCTGATCTTTTGCACTCATTTATTTCGGACACTGCGAGAATCAGCTTCTCTCCCATGGTGCATGACAAAACTGAAAATTCTGTGTGACTGCCACAAGGGGGCGTATTCCGACACTTATGTCCGAATGTCTTGTGCAGTGGAAAGGTGGCTTTAGTGCCCCCCACCAGTGACGATATACAGCCATATCGCACTGCTACAAGTGTGATTTTGCACTTATACAACAGTTCGATGGCATAATCGTATTTATAAAACAGAAATTCAAACACGGAGAGTCTCAAAAACCCTTTTGTAAGAGGAACTACTTTCTTCTGTCATTTGTTCACATCTGCAGCTGATGGTCAGAACAGCAGAATCCATTGCTCATTCACCAACGCCAATTTATAGCTAGTATTCGAATGATTCTCTAATGTAATATCTAAAGTGATGACAAAACAGGTGATTTTGCTCACATGTTAAGATTATAAGGCTAAACAGCATGAAATAACATCTCAGTCTACAGAGATTTCCTAGTATTAATCTGTTGCAATCAGGAGATCACAATAATTAACCCCAAAAAAGCCAAAGCAAAGCAAACACTACCAGATTACTGTGGTATAAATACAGCACTACAACATACAAAAGAGAGAGATCGATTTACCTGTTTTATAATGTGTTGATCAGCTGTAGTTTTAAATTTACACTGAGTTTTTCTCCCCTTATGCTACGTTCACACCAGATGTGGAAGAAGTGTCAAGCATGAGTGATTTACATGTTATGTCAATGCAAAGATGTGAATAAACATCCTGCGGTGCGATATGCACAACATTCGTGCCGCGTTAACCAATCAGGAGCTTTCTTTTGTAGGGGAGTGATTATGACGTAGCGCCTGTTGTTGATGTCTCGGGAGGAAATACTCCTGCTGACATTGGACAAGTTCATTAACTGGCCATGGCTCAGTCAAAAGCACAGCTGAAAGTTTCCATCATCCAGGTATAGTTTCTGAAGGAGTTTATGAGCTCACAGAGCTGGGTGCACCTCAGAATGGAGCTAGTGGACTCAGGCACGGCTCCAAACAAATCAACGCTGTTTTTTAGTCTTCCTAAAGCACATAATCACAGCTATTCTCTCAATGAAATCCATCTTAGCCATTTAGCAATGAAGCTAGACTCACCGGGCAGACAGAAGCCCTGTCCATAAAGTGAATCCGCGTCTGTTCTTAAGTGAATTTGACGCGCGAATGAAGCAGAGTTTGATGCGCGAATGAAGTGAGTAAACTCAAATATTCGCGCGTCTATTTACGCGCAAATAGCACGATTTATCCACGTGTTCCGCGTCTGGTGTGAACACAGCATTAGAATGCTGTTATTACAGGAATATCGCACAGCTATCAGCCAATCAGATTCGAGAACCTTCAGTTTTTTTTAGCAAATTTTAAACATTTATATATAATAAGTTATATATAATAATTATAACTATTGGTATAAAAGCTCTTCAGTATGCCAAGGCAGGCCATACTAATTTATTTTAAAAAAGCTTCATAAAAAAAGTAAACGCTCATCACAAACTAATTTTACTTATGCATGTAAAAATAAACAATTCCTTTTTTTATTTATGCTTTCTTCTTCTTATAAATAATATTTTTCAGCAATTTACATGGTATGTACTGAAGAGACCCAGAAGGGCTGTGATGGTGGGGAAAAAATTGGTGGAAGAAAAAAAAAAACTGGGTGGGAGAAAAAAAATGGGTGGGAGAAAAAAGTAAAGTGTGGAAGTGATAGGAACCTTTTTTTGTTTTTTTGTTTTTTAAGTTTTTGCATTACCTCGCAAAGATGTTTTGCTTTATCTTGCAAAGATATTTTGCATCCCCTTGCAAAAATGTCCGTATTCACTTTATTTCCATTAAAGCTATGCGTCGATCATTGCCCTTCCTATGCAACCCCTGAATCAGTGAATGCATGTATTAGTGCTGACTGACGGACGCGCTCCGTATGATAAACTGATCCTAGATCCGCTTCTGTACACGCCATATAAAGAGGAGCTAAAGTGCAGGACACTTCGAGTGTGTTTAAACAGACAAATACACTTATTAATATGCAAATATGTTCGTCCTGTGTGTTTTATTATATTTAAACACAACTAATTTTCTCTTTAATGAGCATCAACAGTTACTAAAGTAATTGAATGCTTACATTATAGATCTGTGCATTCTGACACCTCGGTTATCAAACAAAACAAAATGAGAGATTCATTTGCTGCTCTTCACTTGTTTGATAACAGAGACGTCACTTTAAATGGCGCGTACAGAAGCTGATCTGAGATAAGTTTATCATACAGAGCGTGTCCGTCAGTCAGAGCTTATACATGCATTCAATAATTCAGAGGATGCATATGAAGGGAAATGACGACGCACAGCTTTAATGAAAAGAAAGTGAATACAGACATTTTTATATTCATTTTAAACGTGCTTTCAGGACTAGAAATATGGGAGAAATATGGGAAAATACTTAATGATAGGATGATAGCAGGATAGAATGGTAAAATACTAGAAAATGCTGGCAAAAACAGGAGGGTTGACATGTATAAAGTGAACAGGAAATGTTTGTCGAACAACATATTTTCGAGGGAACGCAAAAACTTAAAAAAATATATTTTCCCCACCACCACGTCCCTTTTGGGTCTCTGTAACGTACATACATTTTCACATTTAAATAAGTATTTTAAAATATTATACTTTTTTTATATTCAAAAATATAAAAATAAACTATTATTAAAAAAAAGTTAGCTTTTTTAATGAGTTAAGTTTGGAATAAAAACGTTTGGTATATAGAAAAAATATACATTACGCTATTTACATAATTATTCATTGAAGTCTGTGTGACATTGTGAAGAAATGGGAAATAATGTGAATTTATGCATTGACCTTAGACTGGATTTTAGAAGTTAGGCTGTAACATAATTGATTAATAATGCTTCTCCTGTGCACAAATTCTGTCTTGGCTAGTTTTTGTAGTTGTTCTGCACTGGTGAACTGCACAATACGACATTCATAACATCCATGATAGTCAATTTTCGCTTTGGACAATGACTAAAACGTAAATGTCAGTTTGGAATTCATCTCAACTTTAAGAATGACACTTTTTTAATTTCATTTAACCTGAAAAGTATGTTAAGTATCTCTGACAGAGCTCTGATGTAGCATGTAAACCAGAAGGCTGCAGGCAAACAAACACAAGGGGTCATACCCTGGTACTCCTCTGGGTGCTGCTCAAAGTCCAGACAGAAGGTAAGAAACTTCATCAGCATGCGCTTCTCCACCACGGTCAGCTGCTTGCTGGCAAAAACATCTGCCCGTGAACATGGGACCTTCATTGGAGGAAGAAACAGGACAGAGCAGGTTAATAACATGTGTTCATGTGAGATGAATATATATATAGCACTCACTCAGTACAGAGGGGGATGTAACATTTGTGAGAAAAACAGCTTACCTTTAGCCCTAAATTACTCACACAGATGGATGTTGCAATGCAATGCGGCATTTAGTGAAATGAGAAACACCTTTTGCGTCAAATGCTCTTATAAGGTACATTAGTAAATAGAAATGGAGGAATTGGGTGCAAAATCAATTTAATCATTTTTTTATCTTGTCTGAAACGCTCCAATAATTTAAATCAGGATGCTTCATATTAGAGCTAAAATAGAATGCAGTCATCAAAAAACACAAGGATAGATAGATAGATAGATAGATAGATAGATAGATAGATAGATAGAT
>CAIGQZ010001206.1:9217982-9230167 GCA_903798205.1 Danio tinwini
TAGATAGATAGATAGATAGATAGATAGATAGATAGATAGATAGATAGCTGGAGGCAGAAAGAGATAATAAAGAGATAATAGACAGGCAAAAAAGGAAGGAAAGGAGGAAGGAAAAACAGACAGAAAGAGAGAAAAAGGGAGGGAATGGCAGAGAGATGAAAGAAAGAAAGAAAGTAAGAAAGAAAGAAAGAAAGAAAGAAAGAAAGAAAGAAAGAAAAAAGAAAGAAAGAAACAAACAAACAAAAGAAAAAGAAAGAAAGAAACAAAAGGAAAAGGACAAAAGAAAAAGAAAGAATGAAAGAAAGAAAAAGAATGAAAAAATAAACAAAAAAGAAAGAAAAAAAATAACGCAAAAAAGAGAGAAAGAACTAAAAAAATTAACAAAAGAAAGAATGAGCGAAAGAACAAGAAAAAGAATAAAGAAAAGAAAAAAGAACGAAAGGAAGAACAAAAGATAAAGAAAAGAAAAAGACAGGAAGAAATAAAGAACAAATAAAAAAGAAAGAACAAAAGAAAAAGACAGAAAGAACAAAAAGGTAAAGAAAGAATAAACAAAAGAAAAAAGAACGAAAGAAAAACAAAAAGACAGAGAGAACAAAGAAAAAGAAAGAATGAACAAAAGAAAAGACAGAAAATAAAGAACAAAATAGAGAGACAGAAAGAATAAAAAAAGAAAAAGAATGAAAAAAAGAATGAAATAAAGAACAAAAGATAAAGAACAAAAGAAAAAGACAGAAAGAAAAAAAATTAAAAAGAAAGAAAGAAAGAAAGAAAGAAAGAAAGAAAGAAAGAAAGAAAGAAAGAAAAAAAGAGAAAGAAATACGGATAATAGATCAATAGACAGAGGCAAAGAAATACAGACAGACAGAGAGATAAAGATAACAGACAAAAAGGAAGGAAAAACAGAGATAGAAACACAAATCAGATAGAAATGCCAATCAATGTCCAATCTCAGGTCGCCTTAATATACTGTAGCTGAAGAACATACAACATTATCACACTTTAGTTGAAAATATCTGTTCTATACCTGCTCCACTTTTCCATTTCTACAGGTGAGGATGCGGCCGATGTTCTTGAACTCTGCGTAGCGGCTCACATTAGATTTGATGAGCAGATCCACCAGTGCACCACGTGAATACATCAGCTTTGAAGAGGGTCAAAGAGCACACTATCAATTTAATTTTATTGCTGTCTAACTTCATTTAAAGCTAGATGTCAGACTTCAGTCACTATCTAATAGCATTTTAGTAAGTCATTGTAATTGTTTGAAGTAGTAATTCACACATGCAGGTGTAAACAGTAGAGGTGGGGCATTGGGGTGAGTAGTTTCATGACTGGCCCATGAAAAACGCATGAAAAACTAATGTTACCTGACAGATGCCAGTGTATTTGATTTAATTAATCTGATCTCATTCGCTTTAATAAGACATAATATGCTTCCAGTGAGCAGCTACTATGAAAATAAAAGCTTGCCTGGAAACAGTTATATGAATTTTCCAACACGATCTCACAGCAATTTGTAACTTTTTGATTTAGTGGCTAATTCGTATGAATTCATACAATCTCATTGCTACATTGCTTATCCCCCAATGACGTTTGGGTTTAGGGGTGGGGTTGGGTGCCACACCTTCTTTTAATGGCCCATTTCCACTAAGTGCTACTGTATGGTATGGTACGGTACAGTACGGTTCGGTGCGCTTTTATGGCCGTTTCCACTGTCAAAAGGCGTACTGAACCGAACCGTAACGTACTTCTTTTTCGCCATTCTTTCAAAAGGGTACCAAACACGAGAAAAAGTACCGAAAGGCGGAGGTAGACGCGCAGCTGAACGCTATTGGTTTACAGAGATACGTCATTCGCTCACGCAACAGCCAGAATGAAAACAAAGAAGCTAAAGCTAAGTTAAATACACAGCTGAGAGATTACAGTGTAATTATATATACATATAATAACGAGCCATGGTCGACCAGGACTCAAATGAACCTTGTCGTCGTCTTAATGAACAGCTACAAAGCCAAAAAGAAAAGCAGATTTTACTCTGTGCCCCATAGATTTTTACGAGCCAGTCTGAAGCGTGAGCGGATTCGCTTTCTTGCTTGCGCTCGCGCGCACGTCAATATTTGAAACAACAAACTTCTTGAGCTGATGATAATAAAGTGCACTTGATTATTGATGTGCTTTTGAAACCTGATCCTGTCAGAAACTGACAAACGAGAGAGTGACGCGCAAAAAAACAAAGGGGCTATATTTTGTGTTGTTTTGAACTCAAATAAGGACTAAATGTATGCTGTGTGTAGTTTTTCTGTAAGTGGTAACATATCAGAGATTGTAAGGAACTGTATGTGTTCATATATGTTGCATTTATTTATTTATTTTATATAATTGCAGACGTTACATTAGGATATTTCGCATTTGTCATTTCGCATTTGATATTTGTTGTTGATCTGCAGTTATAATCAACTCATGTTTATAGAAAAGTTAGTAATAAACATGTATACACAAGTATTGATGTGTGTAAACCTCTGTTTTGTGAGAAGTGCTTTACATATGATATGTGAGCGACCCGTACAGCTTTACTGTAGACATTTTCTTGAGCAAAAATGACGTTGACTGCAACTTTCTGTTATACACCACACCCACCAAAAGAGTACCATTGGTACCCTTTTAGCAGTGGAAACGCAAGCCTGATAATAGTGACCTGTACCGACCCGTACCATTCCCTACTGTACCAGTCAGTGGAAACGAGCCATAAGTGAGATTTAAACAGATTTGTGTGTGTTGAGCATCAATTAAGACAACGTTAACACCTGTTCGCTTAAATTGTAGGGAAAACTGTAATATTCTGAGCTTTTGTCAGCTAATTTAAAGAGCCTATATTATGAGTTTTTGAAAATTACCTTCCATGTAGTGTGTAACAGCTCTAAGTGAAGTTAAATATCCAGCTAAGGCTTAAATCTGAAAGTGCACAGTGTTTAAAACGATTGATTCGTTAATAAAAAAGTCGACTCATAGTGATTCAAATGAATCGTCCTGATAACGAGTCTTTAGCCGTTTCAGCGTGATGTCGATACGAAACTTAAGCCCCACCCATTTGTTGCACACGCAAACCTGGGAAAATTGAAACCTGCGGCCCCGCCCACAAACACAGTAGCAGATCCCGATTGAATCAAGTCATGAAGACGCTGTGCTCAGCTGAATATTTTTGGAAGTGTGAGGGGAAAATAAGTGTTATTTTCTCTACCCAAAGATGAAACTGTGAAGAGTCAGTGGTTGAGGTTTATTTTTGCAAAAATATCTCAGCATTATAGCCCAGTCTTGTGCAGTTCGATTGCTGCTGGAATCTACATGCTTACAACGGGGGATTCGTCGGCCGTTTGTAAAAGAAAGGATCAGAAAAGACTATTGATGTTAGGGACTTTGTCAGAGCTCGACAGGAACTTTATCAATACATGGATCAGTTTCTTTCTCCATTTCACAAGTGTAAGTCAGTGCATTACCATGGTTGCCTCCTTCTTTTCTCTAGCTTGCAAATGATGTATTTAATTGTGTTTTGTTACTTGTAACCGCTTGTACTATCTGGTTAACTCTTTATATTCTCATATCGCGTCTAATGCCACGTTAAAAACGTAACGCGTGCCGCTTTGTTTACGGATTTAAATGTGTTTATGAGCTCGTGTTCCACTACCATTTGTCATTGCTAAGGCCACCTTCAGCTGTTCTTACACACGTGCAGTTGTCATGTTTCAAAATAAATCAGCTTTTGCCACTGTGTGGATTAATACTGAATGTGCGTCACTGTTTTACTTACGGTTAAGAATAGAGCAATATGCTGGTGTTTAACTGGGAAGGGGGGGGGGGTGCGGGGGTTGTTAGGTTCGGGGGTGAGATGTCTGAATAACACTGTTAAGAACCGGATACTGTTTACTGTGGTGTTAGTAACTATTATGAAGCGTGTTTCGGGCAGCCGGTGCGATCGGATTCTATACCAAATGATGGTTGAAATTACGGGAGTTTTCCATGATAAATAACAAAATGGGTGGGTGGCTGGAGATGGGTCTGACATACGAGAGACTACCGAGAAAAACTGGAGTGTTGGCAGGTATGCTCACACATACACTATGCACTCTGACTTCTTCAATATTGCTTATATGTCGTGCTGGGCATTTCACTCTGTCTCTCGCTGAACGCTGTCGACCAATCACAACAGGCTGTCATCGGTCCAATAAGCGCAGATTAGCTTCGCTCTAAGGAGAGGTTTGGGAACAAATGAATCGCTGACCGAATCATAAGAGAGTCGCTGGGATAATTAGGTAAAATAAATGCATGTTATAAGACCATGAAACTGTTTTTTGACCTTGCATGCATATCAGCCTGTTGTTGGAGAAAAACCCAAATATGACCCTTTTCAATGTTATACAGCATAACATTAAAAAATAACATTTTAAGAGTTATACAACCTTCCTTTGGCTTAATCCCTACCATTTTCGATCTTGTCTTGACAAGAAACCAAAATAAAGAAGTTTTTTTTTTATGATTTGTGTCATTGTTTCAGTTTGCACACCTAACATAGTAGGCTACATAATATGGTAAATAAGATAAAGATAATATATATATATATATATATATATATATATATATATATATATACATATATTTATATATATTTATTATCGCCACAAAATCAATCATTTTTATTGCAAAAAAAATTTATAAAAATCACAAAAAAAAGAAAAACTAGGTCGAATATAAGAAGTTTGATACATCAGAAAAAAGTAAAATTTTACATGTTATTTAGGTAGCTGAAGCAATTTTTTATATATTTTTAGCAACCCCTCTAAAGTGTTAAGCTAAAAAAAAAACTTGCTTCATTAATATGCATTAATTTTAAATATTTAGTATTCTGATTATCATTTAAAACCAACACAAACCTTTGAGACCAGGTCAATGTTGAACCGGCGTCCCTCTTTCAACAGATTTTGATATGTTATCTTCTTCTGCACCTCTGAAGGTGGATCTGCTGGGCTGCTGATTGGCTCTTTCTCCTCCTCTGACTGGCTGGGTTCAGAAATATCCAATGCATGTAGCTCCTCTTTTAGCACAGAATCTTCACGGTCTTCATTCTGCACTTTAGCATTTGATTCTGTAACATCATCATTTGTAACTGTGTCTTGAGTTTCTGTGGAGTCACTGTTGGTCTCTTCTGATGCAGTTTCAGTATTCACTGTCGGACATGTTAACGGGACTTTGGTTTCCTCTTCTTGCTCCTCTTCCTCACTATTAAGGACAAGACAATTAGCTACACCATCTGAAAAACTAATAAAATAATGATAGGACTTTTTAACATTGATTTTACATTAAGATAACAAATGCATGTTCTTCATGGAGTACGTAATGGAAGTCATTTGAAAAGATGTCTACTACACTATACAATGCAATCCAGAAGTTTGATTTTTGCTTTCTTTCCGGCCATTAATACATCTCAAACCAGAATTGCAGGTACATTTCAAGCATTTTCCATTCATTTTCCTTGAAGTGGAATGACATACAAGTTTATAATTTACATTAAACTACATACATTATGAATGTAATGCAAAATGCTTAAATGTGATGGAGAACATTTGATTCTGTTAATAAATACTGTTTATCTTACTGTTAAACCTTTCAAACCAATAACAGAGATGACATTTTTCCACCATTTTGTGCTTTATCTCAAGATACAAACCAGAAATTCCACATGGCATTAAGCAGAGTTTTATGTATTTATCGTATTGTTTTTTTTTAAAGCTAATGGGAAATTCAGTGAAACATCACAATAACAGAAATGGCAAATAATTAATCTTCTATTAGGACAGAGATGCCCAATTTATAGTGTCCGTGGGATAAATTTGGCCCATGGTAACCTTTGATTTGGCCAATAATCTAATTTAAGAAGAGGAGAAGAATGATGGGGATGTGATTGAAGGAAATGCCTTCGACAGAGATTCAAATTTCTTATTTAACAAAATCTTTATTATTGTTGAGTACAAAAAAAAGCTTACTAAAATTAAATGTTGTAAATGAATACGATATTTCAAATGTAAATACTGCCACTCGACAGACTCTATTGTGTTATAAAGGGGATTTTTGTGTTATAAAGGGGATTTTTTATGTTTTTTACTGTAATAAGTTCATTATAAAATGTAATTTTTTTACTGCATTAGTTAACAGTATTTAAAGTAATGTTTTGTAATCATTTTTAAATATTAGGAAATAAATTCTGAAATTACCCGGGCAAATTTAAAGCAATGCAGTTTGGTATATTTACCAAATATACCAACGTTTAGTTTTTGGCCCTTCAAAAACTTGTAATATGATATCTTCAATATTTTGCATCAATTATTGAGAGAATAATAATGGCATGCTCCAATGCAAGATGTAAGATTGAGGAGGTGGAGACGGTGTAAAATAAGTATAGGGGGAGTTCAAGTTAATATTTTCAAGACAAATTGTCACTAAATATACACAAAATATATATATATTTTTAGAATAATTTGATATAACTTGTTATTCAAAACTGTTTAATAAAACAATATATTTTAAAAATAACATACACTGTAAAAAATGCTGGGTTCAACACAATCCCTTCATCTCGTCTAAACGCAAATCGATTAAGTTAACTTTTTTTTAACAATTTAATTGAACATTAAACAATTAAGTAGTCCCTAAAAAACTAAATAACTGTTGTTTTAGCTCATTTGAAATAAATATTTTTGAGTGTGTACATAAATTTAATTGTAAACAACATTTTTAAATGACTGGAAACAAAGCAAACAACAACAAAACAAACAAACAAAAAAAACAATCTTTATATTTCCATCTGATTTATCGGTTTCCATAATGTCTTTCTAAAACTTTGTTTTACTAGCCATTATTGTGGGCTATACTAGCCCTTATTTTTATTCCTTATTTGTCAGTTGCTTTATATAAAAGGTCTGCTAAATAAATGAATGTTAATGTAAATTGGATAATTTTTATAATCACATATTGTTATTATGGTATCATGTTCTATTTTTGGTTTGTTTAAATATTTTTGGCTCAGGTTGCTGTCATATCCAAAGCAGATTTAATTTGGAAAGTGGACTGAGGCCTATTTGGATGGCAGTGTTCATATTTTCTAAAGTGTCTCAAACTAACAAAGCAATTACCACAGAGTTCATTTTAACTGAACTAAACCTGCCAAAGAAAGACAAAACATACAAAACCTGCTATCATAAATTTGCAAAGGACCAGTTTTTGACTTGTGTAAATTAAGTGAAACAAAATTAATCCTAACCTGGCATAACAGAAAATTTCTAAGTTGGAAATAGAGGAATCGACAGAGTTAAGAGGCACCACTTCTTCTCCATCTTCAATCAAGCTCCTCCATACTTGCTCCAACTCTGTGATCTGAACCTCCTGCTGATCCTGAACAAACGACAGAAAACAAAACCACACATTAGCAACAACAACAACAACAAAAATAATAATAATACACACATTTTTTTTAAAAATGCAAAAATTTTAAAATGTAAAAAGTTATGTTGGCATAATTGTCATAATCTAGAAGACATATAATATAACAACCTTATATTCTTCAATCCACGACAGCAGGCCATTGAAAGTGAAGCTTGCCCAGTTTCCAGCGTAATAGTTCCTCCTGTAAATGAAAATGAATAATTAATTCACTAAACATCACTAAAGTGTTTGTGTGCATCGGTTTACACAGATCTCATTTCATAGTCATTGGGCATCTTTACTTGAAAATACATAAATATATGTCAAACAATACAGTATTTAACCCCTTAACCAAAATATATTTATGTCATTTACAACATCATGTCTTTTTGAACATAGACATGAAAATGACACATCCTTCAATCTTCAACGCTTTGGTGCACAGATTTACGCTTGGTCTCATTTTAAAGAAGACTAATGTCAGATTGTAGCTGAACTGAAAAAAGTTTGAAAAGAAAAAAAATTATAATAATTATCTGCCTTAATACTTATGAAAACAATAAAGCAACAAATGTATACTGTATTTTATTATATGACATAACATTGGTATTTTACAAAAGCATGCTTTAGCCTAATAATGACAGAACATCAAAGATAAATAACTAAAAAAAATATTATCCAAACTTAAAGTTAATAAATCAAAACAAATGAGCTTTCTGTAAAAATTTGTTTGGCAGCAGTAGACAAGACAACCATATGAACCCGAGTTTCCATTGGTAACCATACAAGACCCCATATTTTTGTTTATGTTTAGAGGAATATAAACCATTTTTTTTTACATTTTTGTAAAGCAATCATAAAATTCTAAAGTAGTATGGAAAGTTTGGTGATATTTGATTTGAGTTTAGCTTCTAAAAGTGTTTTTTACAAGTGGATTGCTGTAGCAAAGTAATGCTTTATGACTCTGATCCTTGTCTTAAAATAACAAATAACTGTTGCTCAGTAATATCTCTCAAAAACCAGTCACCAAATATGACAACTAGCACGCTATTGATATAGCAATATTTAGTTTTTCTGCGATTTATATTATGATATAAAAATAATTTCACATGATAACTTCAGTTACTCTATTTGGAAAGAATTCATCATTTTACTTTGTCTAGGATACTGTAGGCAAGTGTGTGTGCATAAATTATACATAATTAATCAAAAATACATAAAATCTACTAATTAAAACATGGATGAAAACAATAAACAATGATAAAACAAAATAATAATAATTTCACATGTAAAATAACACTGTGTACTCTTCATTGTATAAATCAATCCTTCTTAGTTAAAGAAGCCAACTTTGTAATTTCTTGTGCCCAAATTGTTTAAATTCACTTGAAATCTTAGTCACAGGCCTTTAAAACACATCAAAATAAAAATATTTCACACTATTATACAGAATTTGGGTTAAACTTAGCAATCAAATCATGTGCTTGGAACTGTAGTTCCTGGTTAATTATAATCCCAATATGACAGATCCTTGCGATGTGACTATTGCAGATTCGCACATTGCAATATTGATGCTGAAACGATATATTGTGCAGCAACACTTTCAAATGATACATAGTTTGTTGTGATTCCTTTATGTTTAGACAAAAATATTATGGTTTAAATATGTAAATGGTCCCTCAGGTTATAGGGTGAAAATAAATGTGCTTTAATCTATTACTCTAGTAACAAAAAACATAACACAGTGGTAAAACATGCATTTAGAAGTCTTAGACCTTTTCAACGAGATATACAGTAGTTTGTCATGATTTGATTAGGATTGCAAAAAGAGATTCAACATTAACCATCCCAATGGCAGGACAGTGACAGTTAAAGGGTTAATGTGTTAAAACAAATGTCCCAGTTTAATTGGATCTCGAGTAGTACCTGTCCAAATGCAAAACACTTTGTCCAACTCTGGAGCAGGCCGCGGCAATGACAGACTCGGTGAGGCCTAGGAAATGAACACACAGACAAAAAGCATTGTCAATGATCACCATCCTCCTGCCTGACCTCCTTCTGAATTGAATGTTTCACTCAATTTGCGAAATGCGTTCTGTTTCAGGCACGCATGAATGAAACGGCAAAGCGGTCCGATTGCTTTTACAATTACACTGATGCAAACGTAAAAGCATTAAAGCTCACTTGAGGCTTATTCAGTGTAACTGCTGCGGATACGTCCAGTTACAAACAGCAACTCAGCATACGGACGACACAGCAAACAATACTCAAAATTTATTTAATCTTTCATCTCTTATTTCTAATATATTAAATAGAAAATCTACTTATTTCAGCATTCACACAATAGCGGGTTTGCATTGTCAATTCACTTCCAAGTCCACTTGTCAAGTCACTTTAAAAAAACCTTTAGGAATCTACAAACATGTCTTTAAGAACTGCCAATACATAAATGTGTAATTACAAATGCATATAATCTTTTTAAAAAGCTTTTTCAATGGTCTAATATGTTAATACTAATTAAATAAATATTTAACAAACATTTAATAAAAAAAAAAAAAAAATTGAAAATTAGATTTTTGCTTCGACAAAACAATTTTGTTAAATTGACCTTAACCTTAAATAATATTAAAAGTAAAATGATTTACCATGGTGTGGAAAAGTCAAGGTTTTAAAACCGCAAAAAATTTCCGTTTTACCGCTCCTAATGTTTTTTATGTGTTGTGAAGAAATCTGTGCTTTTAAAACTAATGAAATAGCAGAGGTCAATGATTTATTTTAATTATTTTGCCTGACATCTTTACTGTTCCAAAATATTATAAATGTATCCCACAAAAAAAAATATAAATATAAATATATATATATATATATATAGTGTTAAAATTGGGGGAAGTTGTTGTTTACCCAGAGATTTAAAAAGCGATACAGTAAAACAGTGATTTTTTTATCCAAGGTTTTCATAACGTCAGAAACTTCCATGCCTAATACACACTATTCACTATATTGACTTCTGAATTATCATATGTACAGAATGTTCAAATACAAAACGAAAAGCATATGTATCACCTTGGGTGGGAGGAAAAAAAATGTATTATTTTATTTTTATTATATTAAAAATATTAATATTAAAAAACAAAAACATTATAATAATACAATTAGAACACAATGTTGGGTATCACCATGAAACTAAAGAATAATGTACATAATATATATTAAAAATATACAACAAAAGCAAAACAAAACATACACACTATAATTTATTGACTTCTAAATTGCTTTATTAATTTATCATGTCGCAATATGTACAGAACATTCAAATACAATACAATATAATTTATTGACTTCTAAATAGTTTTTTTTTTTACTTTTAACGTACAAATATGTACAGAAAGTTCAAATACAAAACAAAATAGGGTATCACCATGAAACCAAATAAGAATTAACATAATAAAAAATATAATAATAAAAGCAAAACAAACTAATACACAATATAATTTATTGACTTTTAAATAGCTTTATTAATTTCTAATGTCCCATTAAGTAAAGAACATTCAAATACAAAACAAAATACCTTGGTTATCACCATGAAACCAAATAAGAATTTACATAATATAAAAAAGTTAAATAAAACAAATAAATAAAAATAATCAAAGTGGGGCTGCACAGTGGCGCAGTGGGTAGCACGTTTGCCTCGGCTGGGTCAGTTGTCGTTTCTATGTGGATTTTGCATGTTCTCCCTGTGTTTGCGTGGGTTTCCTTTGGGTGCTCTGTTTTCCCCCACAAGTCCAAAAACATGTGGTAGAGGTGAATAGGGTAGGCTAAATTGTGCGCAGTGTATGTGTGTTAATGAGTATGTTTGGATGTTTCCCAATGATGGTTGCAGCTGGAAGGGTATCCACTCCGTAAAAACATATGCTGGATAAGTTGTCGGTTCATTCCGCTGCGACCCCAGATTAATAAAGGGCCTAAGCTGAAAAGAAAATTAATGAATGAATAATCAAAGTAAAAAATAATTCATTGACTTCCAAATTGCTTTATTAATTTTTCAGGTCACAATACGTTTAGAACATTCAAATACAAAAAATCTTGGGTATCACCATGAAACCAAATAAGATTTTACATACAGTTAAAGTCAGAATTATTAGCCCCCCTTTAAACTTTTTTTCTTTTTTAAATAATTCCCAAATTAAATTTCCAAAAGGAAATTTTCACAGTATGTCTGATAATATTTAAACATTTTTTCTTTCATTTTATTTGTTTTATTTCAGCTATAAAAAAAGCAGTTTCTAATTTTTTAAGAACCATTTTAAGGTCAAAATTATAAGCCCTTTTAAGCTATTTTTTTTTTTTGCGATTGTCTACAGAACAAACAATCGTTATACAATAACTTGCCTAATTACCCTGACCTGCCTAGTTAACCTAATTAACCTACTTAAGACTTTAAGGTCACTTTAAGCTGTATAGTAGCGTCTTGAAAAATATCTAGTAAAATATTATTTACTGTCATTATGGCAAAGATAAAATAAATCAGTTATTAGAGATAAGTTATTAAAACTATTATGCTTAGAAATGTGTTGAAAAAAATCTCTGCGTTAAACAAAAATAAACAAGGGGGCTAAAAATTCAAGGGGGCTAATAATTCTGACTTTAACTGTGTATATATATATATATATATATATATATATATATATATATATATATATATATATAATTAT
>CAIGQZ010001206.1:9230267-9254172 GCA_903798205.1 Danio tinwini
ATAATTATAATAATAATAAAAAGAATGAAAAAGCTATATAATTTATTTCCTTCTAAACTTTTTTAATAATTTCTTATGTCTCAAATCTTGGGTATCACCATGAAACCAAAAAATAATTTGCATAATATAAAAAAATAATATAAATAATAAAAGTAAAATGCAATTAAATTTTTGGACTTCTAAATTGTTTTATACATTGTTTTCATGTCCCAGTATGTACAGAACGTTCAAATAAAAAAGAAAAAAATCGTAGATATCACCATAAAACTAAATAAAAATGTACATAATATGATAAAAATTTTAATAAAAAATTAAATAAAAGTAAAATAAACTAATAACTACACACTAAAATTTATAGACTTCTAAATCCTAGGTATCACCATGAAACCAAATATCAATATAATATTAAAAAAATAATAATAATAATAATAATAATAATAATAATAATAATCAATAATGTAAAACGCAATACAATATATTGACTTAATTTCTTAGTTTTGCTAAATTAAGCAAGTGACATATATTTATTGAAATTGTGTTTGACATGAATCCGGTAATCGCAAAGGCCACTAATACACTTGACAGTATCTGCACCCAGTTATTTACATAAAGTAAATATGAACAAATAAGTGCCAGTAGAAGCTGTAGTTATAAAAAACAAAAAAAAAAAACAAGTACCAATAGATCCAACTGGTACGTTTACTTGAACACCCACTGTTTAAGCTCAAACTTACATACCAAAGCCGCACTAAAAAGGCAGACGGAACGCGTGGGGTCCCTGAGAGCAAGATTGAGCAGCAGCGGGGCCGAAAACAACTCCATTAAGCCGCTGAAGCGTCCCTGTCCCTCCATCTTTCTTCTTCTTCATCTGGCCTTGCACAGCCCCATCTCACACACACAATGGAAAAGTGATTTATTCCGAGCAGGCCCGTCGTATCTTCCCCAGCACTGGCCATTTCACTGATGGAGAATCCTGGGATACGAGATACCCACATGCTCTCCTGCAGAGTGACCGAAAACCCCTCGTCCGAATTTAACGGCTTGACATTGAAATTCACCCTGTTGACTTTCACGACACACATTCGCATATTTAGATTGCTGATTCACTATTGCATGTTTCTGTAATACATAAATAATAGCCCTTTGTATTATTTTGTCAGAATTAGTACTGGGCAAAGAAAAATGGCATGCAAAATAAAAGTTTTTGACATAATATATGTGTGTGTATTAGTGGTGTAATGGATCACAAATCTTACGGTACGGTTTTTGAGTCACAAATCAGACAATTTTTTCGGATCAGAAAAAAGGGAGGAGACAAATGTCATTTGCTTTCCATTTTTACAAAATATTACTTCAAAAAACATTGGTTTCAACAAATATGAGTTGAACCTGTCAATTTAATAAAAACAAAAATCAAGAAAGAACCAGCTGAAAAAGTAAAAATATTGAATACGAAAAATTATCTTTGCTACTGTTGCTGAAAATGCTAAATATAGACATCTAACAATTTTTTTTTTCAATTAATAATTCAACAATTCACACATAAAACTTCATGTTTTATTACAGGTGGATCATTTTTTAAAACCTATTCAGTGACATAATTTTGATGGTTGTTTGTTGCCACCTATTGGTTAAACAATGTAATTGCTACAACATTCACCAGCGTCAAGTTCCATTAAACAGTGATTTTAATCTTTACCATAAACATCAGTGTTTATATCTGAACTATAAACTGTTATTATCCCAGTACTTTCTGTGTTATTTAATTGTTTGTAACGAACTGAAAAAGTGTAAAAACTGAATCTATAAACTGAATCTATAAACATATGCAAATCATTATCATTTATCATTCATGTTGCGTGGTTTTAATTAAGATCACAAGCTTTAAATGTTTTATTATGTAGCTTTACTGTACGTTCACACCGAAAAGGGCGAGAGTGTCAAAGTAGCCAGAAGTCAATGCGGCGGCGATGAGCAGTGTGGCACGTCTTCGCCGGTGTGGGCGCTCTCGCCTCAAGAGCTAAAGGCAGACAGCGTCGTCGTCAGGGCGGCCAGAGCAACCTTTGATGCTCTCGCTGCTTTCAGTGTGAACGTACAGTTACACTTAATGCATTAATACAAGCTAAACAAACAGTGACAGAAAACACCTTTAAATAATAACCTAAGAAAGCCTTTAGGCCCCACTGCAACTTTTTCTGTCATCATTATATTTTACATGAAACCCAAAATGCTTTCACATATGTGATTTGAATGACGCAGATGGTAATCGCTCTGCAACTTTTATAAATGTTGGATTAACATACAAGTTCAAAAAAAGTTATTATCCACGGGTCACGTGCGTTCCGAACTGTGAGTTGTGATCTGTTCGGATCACAGATCAACCGTGATTTCCTCTGTCCCATACTGTCCAGGCAATCCCATACTGCCTCTATAGTACTACATTAAGGTCTGGACTCTTTGGAGGCCACTTCATGACAGTTTCAGCTGTTTTGGTCTATAAATACAATGAATATCAATTCAATACCATGAATAATTTCATAATCAATAAAATTATCTATAAATATAATTACTGTTCAGGTGAAGAGTGAGTGATTACACTATATTAAAAATAAATATAAATAATTATACTAAAACGACAACTCTAATGGTTGCCAAAGACTTTTGCACAGCACTGTATTTCTTTTTTATCTAAATATAAATAAACATTTTCTCAAATAGATGCATTGATGTTTGTATCTAGATAAAGGTTACATAATAAACATACACACACATTAATAAGTTGTTTTATAACATAAAACAATCAAGTTGTCCCAAAAAAATAATAATAAAAAAATCAAGAATTGTGTTGTTTTAGCTCATTTAACTTAAATTTGTAAAAGCAAATAAGTTAGAGTAAGTAGAATAAGTCTCAATTGTTTCATGTTGTCCAAACATAAATTGCTTTTGTGGAACCCAGCGTTTTTTACAGTGTAACACCAATGTTTAACAAATTCATTCACCAAATTCATTCACCAAATTGTTTAACAGTTCATTATTAACAGATAAAAATCACTGTCTTGTTACAATTAATATGTTGGATTAAAGAGACAAAATTATTTGGTAATGGCTCACTGCAAGCACTTCAAATGATGCACAGTACATAATTCAAAACATCACCTAATCTGAAGAAAGATAATTACTTTTATGGAAAAAGCATCCCATTCATTTACTTGGTCCGTTTAAAACAGATGCATCTCAATTATACATCTACGGTCCAGGGCGCCTCAATATATCTGTCCAGATAATACTGAAGATGTTTTTTAAAATGCGTAAATAACCTCTCTCGCCACCATCTTTTAATGCCATTTATCCTATCCGGTATTGATTTTTCCACATCATGTTTGCTAAAGACAAACATTACCTGCCATAAAGTTCTGATGCCACATAGACATGCTGGGCGATAAATAATAGATTTGAGCTGGCAGAACTTTGATGACCGGGCAAAGCCCCGAATGCTTTCAGCAGGAATTGTATGAAATCATAAATCACTCTTCATTTTAGAGAACATTCCAAATGGATTCTATCTCTGCACCTTGAAAGTCATTTTTCGGTTATTTATAGTCGAGGCTGAGGGAGCGAGGGAGGGATTGTGCGAGAGAGAAAAAGAGAGAGGGAGTGAGAGAGAGAGAGCAGGTCACTTCTCTTCTCTTACACTCCACCCATTTATGTCACCCATCTTATCTCTCTCTCTCACCATACTGTTGTATGTTTTCCTTCACATCTGTGGAGTTTAAAGGGAGTGTTCAACCCCAAAAAAACTGTATAACTTTCTCATTTTTTCTGCATGGAATACACAAAAGCTGCTTTTCCTTTCAATATGAACTTGAAGTATGAAGTTCTTTGCCTTTACTCTTGACCAATTGAAAAAAACTGAATATTTATTTTCATTTCATCTAGTTTAAAGACTTGTAAAAGTGCAGTATTAATGTGTTGTTGGATGATAATTTATTTCCTTATTAGATTGCAAACGCTAACATAGAAAATAAGCTTTTGTCGCCAATACGTCACATTTAACCAGTTGACTATCACAAACCATGGGTATTGTGGCAGAAATATACATATTGAATTGTATTAATTTACAAATGTAGATTTACTGAATTCACTCATTACATTTCATAATTCTTTTAATAACTTGAACTACATTGTATTATACTAACTTGTGTTATACATCTCAAAACTTGGGGCTTCTGGTAGTACCCAGAATAGTAAAGTCTACTAAAGGAAGTTGAACCTTCTCATTTATGGCTCCTAAACTCTGGAATAGTTGGATTTTTTTAGTAAACCACACACAATGCACCACATAACAATATGATGTATGAGTGTGCTCCATGCAGGTGAGTGGGCTTAACAACCTCCTGTTGAACACACTCCTCCTGTCTTAATGCACCAGATATTTTGTTAGAAATACTTGTTTGATGATATGACTCCTATTTTTATTTATAGTGCTTCATTTTTGCATTGACATTTAATATCTCTTGTTCAAATAAATTATGAACAGCAGCTACTCTAATTATTTTCTTTATGTTCTCTATTTCTCCCTGGGGATGCCAATCCTGAGGCCTCTAGAGACTCTGCAGTGGCATTGATGGGATCCAAGACCTGCGAAGAGATGATGTCAACAATCAAGGAATTCTAGGACAACACATACAGTTAAAGTCAGAAATATTAGCCCCCCTTTGATTTTGATTTTTTTTTCTTTCTTTAAATATTTCCTAAATGATGTTTAACAGAGCAAGGAACTTTTCACAGTATGTCTGATAATATTTTTTTCTTTCTGAAACAGTATTATTTGTTTAATTTTGGCTAGAACAAAAGCAGTTTTAATTTTTTTAAGAACCATTTTTAGGTCAAAATTATTAGCCCCTATAAGCAATTTTTTTCCAATAGTCTAAAGAACAAACTATGGTAATACAATAACTTGCCTAATTACCCTAACCTGCCTAGTTAATCTAATTTACCTAGTTAAAACTTTAAATGTCACTTTAAGCTGTTTAGAAGTGTCTTGAAAAATATCTAGTAAAATATTATTTACTGTCATCATGGCAAAGATAAAATAAATCAGTTATTAGATATGAGTTATTAAAACTAATTTGCTTAGAAATATGTTGAAAAACATCTTAATGTTAATTCTTAACGTTCTCTCCGTTAAAAAGAAATTGGGGGAAAAATAAACAGGGGGGCTAATAATTCTGACTTTAACTGTACATTTAATACACAAATACACTTCATTAAACATGTACACATAGACATCACCTATATACTATAAAATTGCAAGTTTATTGCAAGTTATATAACAAATAACCAAAGCTGGGTAGTAACGGATTATTTGTATCTGTTATATGTATCTGGATTATGTAATCACTTTTTTTATGGATTGTGTAATCAATAGTGTGTATGGATTATGAAATACATGTTACATATTATTAATAAACGATAATAAGTTGTTAATTATTCATTTAATCTTCTAATTTTTCTCATTTTTTACATTTCTATTCATTTTTTACATTTTATAATAAACCATTTTATTTTGGAATAGAGAGAGTGTGCCCTAAAGGTGGTTTGTCAAGCAACTCACTTGTGTGGAGCACATTAACAATTGCACAATGTTTTTCAAGTATAGAATGCTTATGAGTGTCTGGTGCATATGGAGATGAAAAGAGTGTGTTACCTACAGGTGGTTTGTCAAGTCCATTCACCCGCGTGAAGCACACAAACAAATGCTAAATGTTTTTCCCGAAACATGGAGTGTTAAAAAAGTAAGTGTATGATGAGGAGAGGAGTGTGTACAATCTGAATTAATTTTTAATCCTTTAAAGTCGCCATAAAATGAAAGATAAGATTCTCATATTGTTAGGTATATCCAACTGAAATTGTCCTGAAATTAAGGCGGTGCTTGATTCCGTCCTTTGGGAACTGACTGAATCATTGAAAGACAGGTGCTGCTAGCAAAATAAAGGAAGCCTGAAGAATGAACAAATGCAGGGTAGAAATGAGACGCACCCAAATAGCCCATCCAATGCTATCTCACGGCAATTTGTAACTTTTTGATTTAGTGGCTAATAAGTAGGATTTGCTTATCCCCCAATGACGGTTGGGTTTAGAGGTGGGGTTTGGTGCCACACCTCCTTTAAAAAAACTTAGGCTGCATCTGAAATTGCATACTTCCATACTATATAGTATGCTAAAACAGTATGCGAGCTGAGTAGTATGTCCGAATTCATACAATTCGAAAAACATTGAAATGCCCTGATGACCTACTTCCAGCGAGATTCTGCAGTGCGCATCCGATGCATGCTATGCTATTCCATGATGCACCGCGAGAGAATTCACAAATGGGAATAAAGCGACGCAACTGACGTGGGTAGGTCATGTGATCATGACAAAATTGAGGATGTAGTACGTCCGAGTTTCATTCATACTGCTTACATTCATACTATGGCAGGGGTTTTCAATCTTTTAGGACACACGCCCCCCAAGTTTGTCCAACAACACTCTTCCACCAGTCCTTGCTCCATTTTCGAGTCCAATGTTCATAAGTGAAAGTGAAACTGCTGAACTGCAGTTAAAGTCGACATCACTCAAAATTACATGAAACTCTGCAGGAAACGTGAATAGCCTGGTGATGCATCATTCAAAGAACACTTCATGTAAACACCTTAATTATATTATTGTCTTATTTAGATTAAGGCAAATAACTAGATTATTGAGGTCCACATAATTGTAGTGTCTTCAATGTAAGTAAAAGATTCTGCTGATTTGATTCAGGGCACTTTTTGTCAGACGGCTTTACTTTCATTCATCGTCATTAATTTTAAAAAGCACTGGGTCAGTTTTATTTGTATATATTTTACTCGAACGCATTAACTCTACAGGTGCCTGATAGTTAGCTGTAGAACTAACTATAATCAGATCCAATCTAGTGAACGCATAAAAAGCGTCATCATAATTTACTCGAGTGCACACCTCAAATTCTCATGCCCCCCTCAATAGGTTCTGGCACCCCCCTGATGTGGTGCGCCCCACAGGTTAAAAACCCCTGCTGTATAGAATGTGCTTTTCTGACGCCCAAGTAGTACAAATGCAGTATCTACTGAGTAGCAAGCGATTTCGGACGCAGCTTTAAATTTTGACTGATTTCAGTATGACTGAATTTGTACGAATTAGCCACTAAACTGACAAAACGTAAAATAGTTACGTTTCTTCATGAGATCAGGCTAGCCCATTTCAAATGGCATTCCATGTAACCAGAAACGAAATCAAGTCATTTTGAGGGGGCAGGGAAGGTTATGTTATTTTATAAAATATTATGAGGGCAAATGAATTTGAAGTGCACAGGCAAAACAATTTAGATAAAGAATTTACTACCATATATATGTAAAAAAAAGCGAGCTAACTTTAAATTAGGCTTTTTCTACAATATGATAGAACTTGACTTGATGACATTCCTGGAAAAAATATCAAAATTAAAACTGTAGTGCATTACTATAAAATAAGAGTCTTGTCACTGACCCATCAAACTCCAATATTTAGCTTTAAAAAAAAAGAAGAAAAAAAATCCAACCCTAATCCATGATTAGGCTAAATTAAATCTAAATGTCTAACAGATAAACATCATAGATTCAAAGTCCTAACCCCTGTTCCAGAGATCATAGGCAATCTGCAAACGGCCTGTGACTATGACGCCAATTGGAAGTCTTACTAACAATCAATTCTGCACTAATGCTCAAGGGCCATGAGAAATCAATCACCCGAAAAGAGCACAGTGATATCTGTGAAGGTGTTCTGTAATCACATGACTGCTAATAGAGGCTATTCAAGCTAAAGGCACATGGGGTCCAAGCAAGATGAATAGTTACATTAACCCAGGCTCAAAGAACAGACCGGTGAAATGGCTGGCTTGTTTTCTTCATTGCTGCTCTATTAGCGGCTGCTGAGAGAACAGCTCTGGTATGAGATGAACTAAACGCGCATCTCAGTCAGGCCTGTCAGCCAATGATTGCTAAGCCTCTAATGATGCTCCTCTGTTAAGAGTCTTGTACCTTCACGTTGTCTGCATCCTTCAGACTCTACAGATGCTGTACGCACGTTATGTTGCGCTTCAGAGAATATTCATTATAAAATACTGTCAAATACTCGGCATGTGCATGATATTTAAATAGTTGAATACTCGATCGGTAAGAATTATTAGAATAATAAAAAACACTCAATAAATGTCACTTTACTCATCTAATTATAGAGATACAGCAGCATTAATTACGAAAATGTACAATTTTAAATGGAGGCGTGGTACCCAACCCCGCCCATAAACCCAACCATCATTGGGTGATGTGCAAATCATACTGAATTGTACGAATTAGATTGTACGAATTCATACGATTTAGCCACTACATCAAAAAGTTACAAACTGCAGTCAGAATGTGTTGGTGGAACTCATCATTTTTACAGTGTA
Organism: Danio tinwini; assembly: GCA_903798205.1. NCBI lineage: Eukaryota > Metazoa > Chordata > Actinopteri > Cypriniformes > Danionidae > Danio > Danio tinwini. Next base: position 9,238,756 of record CAIGQZ010001206.1, read on the forward strand.
CACTCAAAAAGTTAAATTAAATAAATTTAAATCATTGATGATCAATCAACTAACTTCAATTGTGTTATTTCAACATATTTTAGGCAAATAGAATCCAAGAGCAACCAAGAGGTTGAGAGGTTGTTTTTGAACCAAAGATGTCAAATCATTTTCAATTGAATTACATTGTTAATTATACTTGGTTGGAACAGTTTACTCTCTTTGAGCCAATTAATCTTAATCACTTAAATATAATTTTCTGTTAATTATTGTCTTTCAAACTTAACAAATACTTTAATAATGTGTATTGCTGACTGAGAGAACTAGCATTAGAACAGTTATAGCTCACAGAGTGAAACAACAAACACTGATAAATTTTAATAAACAACGTTAATAAAGCTACCAAAAACTCTATGACTGGGTACGTTGACATGGACAGCAATAATCCGATTTTAATGTGATTAGGACAATAATCTGATTAAGAGTCTGCCATGTAAGCAGCGATTTTTAATAAATTTTATCTGATTAAACTCATAATCAAACTACACAGAAACTGGATTAAGACATGTGGAGTATGCTGATTTTAGTGGCATTATTGAAGTGCAGTACAGACATGTAAACACCTTAATCCATCTATTACCACCGTGTAAGATTTTCGCTGCATTTTGGGACAGGATAGTCTATACACACACACAGCTGTTTGACACTATTTTCTGCACAGTATTTTTTCCCATACGGCATGCTGTTTCACATTCCATTAAAACTACACTCTTCCAGTAGTTCATACTCGCATCCAATATCGTATTTGTTACGGGAGCATGCATGAAATGTTCCTGAATGAAGGTGAAAGTGCCAAACTGCAGTTAAAGTCGACAAATTAAAAATGAAATACTTGAAATTACATGAAACTCCAGTTGAAATGTGGATAGCGTAATGACGCAATGACGTTAATCGAATTATGTGTTATAACATGTAAAACGGGATCATGAAAGTAACAATAGGCAAGTAGGCAAACAATTTGATTACTGATGTCAATGTAAACGTAGTCAATGAGTGCTTATTAATAACCTCAAAACTAGGGTTGGGTACTGAAACCCCATTATGGCACCGGTACCTTTGTAACTGGTATACACCGAACCGAATCAGCATATGAATTTCTGTGCCTAATTCCAGTGCCACTGGTGCTGCGACAAGAACGTAAGAAGCATCACGGGGTGCACCAAAGGCAAACATAAGTATAAGTATGCGTTGCGGCACACCATCTCTAAATATTTAATTCTAAACCGCTTTGAGGGATACGGAAACCGTCATTGTTTGTTCTTGTTGTTTATAAAAGACAAAGCTCGCAGTACGGCACATGCGGTGAGTGACTCTCTTCATCAACACGCATGATTGCATTCATCTAATCTGCTTAAACTAAACATTCTAAAGTATGGGTATATTTTACAAGCAAGGTATCTGACACACCAACATGCAGCAGATGCTTTACAAAAGTTGCGTGTAAGGGGGGAAATTTGAGGGCTCATGGAATCAACTTAAAGGTGAGGAATGGACTGTCATTGACTATGTTTACATGACATCAGTAATCACATTATTTGCCTTAATCTAATTAAGACAATAATAAGATTAAGGTGTTTACATGAGTTGCTTTTTGAATGTTCCTTTTATGATGCTGTTTTACATGTTATATCACATAAATCGATTATCATTGCTTCACCGCACTATCCACATTTTCTCTGGAGTTTCATGTAATTTCGGGTGTTTCATTTTTTATTTGTCAACTTTAACTGCAGTTTGGCACTTTTACTTTCATTCGGGAACATTTCATGCATGCCACCCATGTCAAACAAGATATTGGATGCAACTATAAACTGCTGGAAGAGTGTTGTTTTAATGGAAGTTCATACCGCATGCTAAATGGAAGAAAAAGAACCTCCGCATTTCACAATGCAGGTGTCTGTGATCTGCACTGACTCGGTAGGTTCAAAAAGTGTCAAACAGCTGTGTGCGTGTGTGTGTGTGTGTGTGTGCGTGTGTGGACTATCCTGTCGCTAAATTAGGCAAAAAGTCCTACATGACGGTATTAGTTGGATTAAGGTGTTTACATGTCTGTACTGCACTTCAATAATGTGACTAAAATCGGCATACTCCACATGTCTTAATTCGATTTCTTTTTAGTTCGATTTTGACCTTAATCGGATTAAATTAATCAAAAATCGCTGTTTACATGGTAGACTCTAAAGAGTATTGTCTTAATCGCATTAAAATCGTGCTCTATGTGCTATAACATGTAACTGGGAATCATGAATGTAACATTTAAAAAGCAACGCATGTAAATACCTGAATCATAGTATTGTCTTATTCAGATTAAGGCGAATAGATCACTGATGTCCATGTAAAAGTAGTCACAATTAAACCCCAAACCCAGAAAAAAGGTATTCCCTGATTTTGATCACAGCCTTTCCACTGGTTAGTAGTAAGCTAATGTATGCATGAATGCAAATCTTGCATTCATGCTAACAAACAAATGATCAAAATAAATATATTAATGCAATTCAAATATATAAAATATGAATTGATGTTTACTTTAAACTTATTATAAATCTATATTTATACTGTTTAATTATAATGATTAAAGTATTTTGTGTCAAATTATTTTGTGGCTAAAAATTATCAGTTCAGGCACCGTTTTGGCACCGGTACCATTTTAAAAGTATCGATTTAGCAAATATAGCGAAATAACCCCAAACGCTACTCAAAAAATTTATTAAAACTCTTTTACATCATCAAACTAAGTAAAGATTAAACTCAATTTTTTCTCTTAATTTAAAACACCTATAGATTCAGTGTTTCCTCTAGGATTTTTTCCAGCTGTGGCGGCAGGTCTTTTGCACAGATCTACCAACTACCTATGGCGTTATTTCAGTGACATGTCGCAAACGCAGTATTACAAGTCGAGAACGCATTTATGTAATACGAGCATGCGAATCTCTTAAATAAAAACTGCTCATGCAGATTTTCTTGTGCACTTTTAAATAAACGCTGCTGAAGTGTAATGTAGCGCGTTTATGTAGCGAGTATGTCTCCAATATTTATTAGAAAAAAGACATGCTCTAATAGACCTACAGAGCAGCATTAATGCTTCCTGAAGTAAAGTGAAACGGCTATAAACTCCAGCAAGATAAAGTCTTTGTTTGTTGTATGCAGAACCATAGACCTTTATATATAAAGTATAATTATGGAAATTGTGTTCATGCTAACTGAAAGCTACGTCGTGTTTGCTGGCCTCACGCATTACGCACCTGTCAGTCAGTCAGTCAGCATGTCACCCTAAAGGGTTAAACAAATAACGCACAGCACTGCTACGGTTACAGAAAGGTTTGCGCTGATATAATTCTCTTACTTTAATATGTTTAGGTGCGATTATAACCCACTATTAAAAAAATGACTGGATGTTTTGAATGAGAAACTGTAATGTAGCCGTGGCGGGATGAATTTTGGTGTGGCGCCCCGCCATGGAAGAATGAATGTAGCGGAAACCTTGTATAGATTACTTTTATTATCATTCCCTCTTAAAGCAATCCCATAACTTTTATTCTCATTGCCTCTTAATACAATCCCATGAAAAGCTAGGTGGGACCTACACATCCACTAACAAGTATTTACACAACTCCTTCATGTTGTCCCAACCCAAAACAATTAAATTCATTCATTCACTCAATTTCTTTTCGGCTTAGTCCCTTTATTAATCAGGGGTCGCCACAGTCGAACGAATCGTTAAATGATTAAACTATCTTTCAAGTGGATTGACTTGAAAAGTGCAGTTACTGTAGTTTAAGTTAAAACTTTTATTTTGTATGCATTTGATAGTTAAACAGCACTAATATGCATGTAGTGGCACTCTAGAGCGTGCACTGGAAACTGGTTTATTGTATTTGGATGGCTGTCTCTTAGCACAATGAACTCTGCAACTCCTTTGATCAAAATGATAAGCAAATTTTGTCAAGTGCATTATCACAATGACGTCAACATCATTAATCAGCTGAATGAAGAAAGACAGCTCCCCATTACTCCATGACTAGAGGTAGGCACAGATGTACCTTATTACACTAAAGCAAGTGGAGAAGATGACAGATCTCAAAACCAAACTGATCTCAAAGTGACAGGCATCAGTGTTTTATCTTGGCAGACAGGTTTAGGGAAGACTTGAGACAAACATTCCCTCACAAAGAGAATAGAGCTTAAATATGAAAGCTTTTTCTCAATTATTTCTGACTGTGTTTACATGCACTTTCATAGTTGGTTTATAATGGGATTTTGGCAATATTCTGGTTAGTCTTTATAATATGTAAACAAACAGAGCCTATGCTTTCATGTTGAATTGTAGCATTTATTGTCTAACTGAACGAAATGTTTTGCGAAATGTTATATACATATAAACAGCACAGACTACGACGAGTCGATGACATGTCTTTTCCAAACTTTCAATACATCAAATGATGACACACTATAATGTGTGTGTGTGTGTGTGAGCCTGACAGACCATGTTTAATTTGAAGTTAACTGATATACTTCAACACATTATTAAATATTTACATTCAAAATATTACAGGACATTATTTATAAGCTTGTTTCTAATATAACTTAATAAATGCATTTGGAAATATTGCCAAAAAAAAGAAAAAATTCTGTTTCATTTATAAACATTGACATCCTTCAACTCAATTGAAATGAGATTGTATAATAAATTAAATAATCGTGGAATTCAATATTTATGAGCTTAAATATTTGAATGTAATATCTGATAAAAATGGCCGTCCACTATTAAATATGATTACCGTGTGGACATTTACCAGTTGGCAAAATTACCTTACATTCATTATTGCAAGTTAATGTGCATTGATGTGTAGTACCAGCTGCAGGCAAGAGCTTATCTTATTTGTTGATGAGTGTTTATAACGCAGCTTAGATCTGATTCATTAGGTTTGGATTAATTTGACCAATGTTGCTTGCTGTGTAAATTTTCATAAACATGTATTGATGCCTAGTGTTTAAATAAACCTCAACCTTAATCTAATATACTACCTTAATCTAATATACTGTACGTATATCTAAACTTAAGAGATGCATGGGTGAACACAAACATCAATCAAATAAAAAAAATAAATAATAATAATTAAAATAATCTTATATGCTCATTTTCTAAATTCATATGGAGTTACAACAAAAGTAAAAAAAAATAAATAAATAAAAGCATGGGGATGGCCATTACAGTGTAGGGTACATTGTGCAACACGTCCTCACTCCTGACTTGTCACATATTGATGCTTGGATGCCTTGCTGTCGCTTTGTTACACTACAAGTACTCCCTTCTAGGGCTGCAACTAACAATTATTTTAATAATCAATTAATCTGTCGATTAATATTATTTATTTATTTTTTGATTAATCAGTAATTCAGATACAAAAAAATAAAAAAGCTTCATTTCCAACCCTATATTCAAAAACAACTAAAATATTTAGAAAGTGCACAAACGTGTTGTCCTTGAACATCCCTGAGCTGCTATAATAACAATACATTTTTAAACAAAAATTAGTTTTGTCCTGTTTTTAATTCAAATATCTAAAAAAATCTTAAATCAAGATACATACTAGACACATGAAATAGCATAAGAAATTAATTTTTGTTTTTTGAAAAAAAAAAAAACACCTCCAAATTAAGTGATTGTTTTCTTAAAACTAGCTAAATTATTTGCCAATGGGGTAAGAAAATTTATCTTAATGAGATAAAATCTCAAACAGAAGTTAAGCATGACTTATTTTTCTCATGCCATTTTTCTTGTCTAGTCTTGATATAAGATTTTTTTTAGATATTTGGACTGGAAACGAGACAAAATTACTAAGTAAGAAAAGCTTTTTTGCCAATACATGACAACAGATGGAAAAATGAATGATCCAAAAAGGCAAGTGAATAAAAACATATCTTTAGTCTTGCAATGCAAAGTGCAGTAACTATACCACCACTGCTTTACTTCTGTTATTAACTCTTTCACTGGTGAGTTTAAAAGATTCTATCTGGAAGGGAGTTTTGTGAGGCGATCATTATTTTAGAACGTTCACCCTTGTTTGTCACATGACACACCACAGCCACAATAGCGATATATGACAGATGTATCCCTTTTATTATGCCTTTTCCGTTTTAATACAAAATATTCACACACTTGCTCATCATGTCATCAACTACCTGATATTCCAATTCACAAAAACGTGTGAGTGTTTTTGTAATCTATAACGTGAGATGGGCGTCGCCATGTTTACTTGCGGCCGCGTGCATGCCTCATTCATAAAAGCAGAAGACGCAGGATTCAGCATGTAGATTCATCAGTTACTCCCAAAATGCATGCAAGCAAGTGGCTGGCCAGCTGGTAGAAGAATAGAGTAAACTTTATTGTTAACTACGTGTATCTTACTTATATTTATATTTGAACTTATATTTGAATGAATTGTTAGCCTACCATAGACTTTCTTGTGTGTTTTACATGTCTAGTGTTTTACTAGTTTTACATGTCTAGTGTTTTACTAGTACTTGTGTGTATTTACATGTCTAAAACATAAAATAAGCATTGGGTGGTTAAAAACACTGCATAACTGTGATAATATGACACGTCTTTCTCTGGCTCAGTGCCAGCCAACGTGCCAAAGCTCAATTTTTCACTTCATGCTTGTCAAGCTGAATAACAAGTAAACACCTGCACCAGTGACATTACAGTTCTTACTTCAAAACGGAACAAAAGCAGAACTCTGTAGTGGTTTATCCTGCTGTTGCTCCCTTCCTCACCATGTATCTTTCCTCTAATGTTACCTCCGCTCGTTTTTTGCTCTGTTCTGTCTATGAAGCACCGAACCCTGCTGGAATCAGTGGGCAAGAGAGGCAGAATGCGTTCACTCCGCTCCGCGCTCAACTAAAGTTTTTTTAATAACCAAACATATCCGGTCGCGCGAAACAATGAATCAATTAAGAAATTCATTGCCAATGCTTTTAGTAATCGATTTTAATCGATTTATTCAATTTGATGTTGCAACCCTACTCCCTTCAGCATCGATTTACAACATGCAGTGTCCTCTGATTCTCTGATGCGTCCAATTAAATAGTTTGTGTCATACCTGTCAACCCTCTTGTTTTTACCAGGATTTTTCCGTATTTTACAATTCTATTCCGCTATCATCCCGTAAATGTATTTTCCCACATTAAATATCAAAAGGCAGAACCTACATGCAACCCATACCACCAAATCACCAGGGGACACCCCTTGCTCTGTTCTGTGCTTTCATTTTGCTTAGACATGAAAACCGCCATTGTCTCTCCTATGCAATCCTCAAAACAGTCAGTTCATGTAGTGGTGCGTGACAGTCAGCTGTACTTCATAGTGATAAATAGATGCTGTTTTCCAAATACATTCTGTACACACGATTTGAAGAGCGAAAGTCTCTGGGTTTTGGGTGTGTGTTTTAACATAATAATAATAATAATAATAATAATAATAATAATAATAATAATAATGTTTTCAAATGAAACATACATATTTTGTAAATGATTATTTTGGGGGGTGATTTTTTCCTCATTTTTACATCTCAATGTTGACAAGTATTGTTTGTGTGTATTTGTAAAGTACAAATCACTTTATAAAAATGCATACTTTCAGAATTATAAGTAATTATTAATTAATTATTTTGGAGCACTTACCACACGCCGAATCCTACACCACTTCTGAACAACATTAATAAGCAGAAGGCAACTAAAGGTGGAAAAAATGTAATACAATTTTGAAGTGTCTATGTGTAGAACAGAATATGAGGTTTCAATTGCTGAAAACGATCTGGGACCTGCTCGCTGATATAGTCCGATTCAAAAAGATGCTCATCGAGCTAGTTCTGGTTCTAGACCAATGTGCACTCACATGTCATGTCACTTTCATTTTTATGTAACAGCGTCCTGGACTTTAGTGCTCACTGATGGGATACTTACTCGCGGGGAGCCTTGTTTCAGCCCATAGATATGCATTCTAGAATGCACATATCCAGTTCTGAGAGTAATTAAAGCAAGGCAATATACATTTTTTATTTTAATGCAAAACCAAAAAAAACAAACAAAAAAAACCACAATTTCCATATGCGTATTGAACCATGGAGGTCATATAGAATAACTTTATATTAAGTATTGCAGCATCCCTACAGTCAAAATTTTTGTAAATCTGAAATGCACTGAAATGCATCTGAAATGCGGGGCTTGTCAGATCACCTAGACCAGCAATTCACTGACCTACACCCAACCAATTGTGTTTTTAACTATTTGTATAAAATAATTTATAAAAAATCTTTTAAAATAATTTATTATAAAATATATAGGTTGCTGTCTTAATAATTTAGGTTTATTATTATGAATACAGCATAGACAAAAATATGTTTGGGGGATATGCATTCTGTAGATATGTCAGACACACTATGCAATTATACTGTAAAAATGTTGGGACAACATAAAGGAATTAAGTTTACTTAATATTTTTTTCCAAAGTTAGGATTAAACATAAAAAGTTATTATAAAAACTTAACTGGGCTGTTTCAGCTGATTTTAAGTAAGCAGTTAGCTAAACAAATAGCTAATGTCATTTTTTGTCTATGTACTTATGCACTTAATAGTTTTAGAATGTACAACATTTAATGGTTTAAAAGTGAAATAGTGAAATAAATGACCTAACTACAAAATAATACCTGTGCCTTTAATATTGGGTGTTGGGCATTTATCACTCACAGGAGAATTTTAGTTTGCACAATCTAAAATAAATCAGTCACAGGGCTCACAAAATTTGGTTGAGCCCCCAATAGCTTTGCCCTTTCTGCTACATGAGCAAAGCTGTGGCCGTTGAGTGTGTGAAGTGTCCATCATTCCACATGTATTTTTAATGGTCGAATAAATGTAGGTATTTAAATTGCACTAAAGGCTGATTTATACTTCTGCATTGAGTGATTGCCGTAACTCACGACGCCTGCCTTGTGCATAGCCATGCATTTATACTTCTGCGTGCTGTTTATGCTGCTTTCTGAAACGCTAGCTGGCAGTAGGTTTTTATGTTCCTCTGTGTCGAGTTTCTTCGTGGGTGTTTTATTCTGAAAGCTACCTTAATGTACAAGTAGCTAAAACTTGCTTATTTAGAGGTGGGAACCGACGGATGTGCAACAACTATAATCATAAGGTAAACACAAAACAAATGTTTCCATCTGGAGCTTCTTCGTGGGACTCTTGTAAACACTCGCTCCATCGGGCTGGCGGCTATCAGCACCGCTTACACTCATCACCAGTGGCGGTATTAGTTTAAATGGCAACCAATAAAACATACCTCTATATACATTTCTGTGGTGTGCAAAATGCATCCCAGGAGCTACATTTTTTGCAGTTTTTGTTTTCACGAATGCACCAGAGGCCGCCGTGTATGCCTTTTCAGATCTCAAATTTGTCTCGTGAGTGCCATTCGTGCCTGTTGTTCCCATGTAAATCCACCAGAGGTCGCAGTCGACTGACTGTGTTTGACTGACTGACCGATCGACTGACCCACCCTTCTCCTACTCTAAGCCCAACCAACAGTATTTTAAAAAGCACAGATTGACCCTAACTGAACAAACTGGTAACAGTGGGAAAGCAGTCCATACGGAGGTAAGCAGTCAGCTTTAAGCGCGAAAAAGAATGGCGTCATACCACCCATTTAAAAACGAATTGCAGCCAAACGTACTTCTGACTACATAATCTGTGATCTCCAGAAACGCATATAGGGCTACGTTTTCAGAATGAGCCTACAGTATGTTGCCCCTCCTCCTCCTCCTCAGAAAAATAAAGAAGACACTATGTGGTTGAATTTTTATTACTCCCATTGAAACACATGTAATTGTCTCAAACAAAGAATTCAGACAGCATACAAACAAACTGAAAATGTACTAATATTTCACTACATCTGCAGCTTTCAATTATAAAGTTGTCAATTATATTGTTATATAGCCCATTAAAGTAAATCAAACCCAGTGGCGTTGCTAGAAACAAAGCTCTACTGGGCAAATAAATAGTAAATCGAGTAAAGTAAATCGTATCTAAAATCTTTTTTTACTGGGGCATGTTTTAGTTTTTTTGCACCGTCTCCCTGTGTCACACCCTAGCTAGATGCTGCCCTGGGCGATTGCCACTGCTCATCACTGCTAACAAGCCGACCAATCACAGAGCTTGCGGTATGCGTCATTGCGACGTGTAGTTACATTTTTCAAGAGGTGTGCGTCAGCGTCGACTTTAGCTACAGCGATGGCTATGTCGGACCCTACGCGTGCACTTGACGCAGAAGTATAATAGTAGTATGTGACGCGGGTCTGTGTTTGTTTATTTTATTCGTTTATCATTTTTTCTATGGCTGTGTGCTTTTTGACCTTGTTTGAGTTATAGGTGAAGTTTTCAAACGGCTTGTCCGGATTGGATGACACCAGTGACGTCACTGGGGATTCCCAGTATATAAGGCTGACGTCAATAGCGGCTCAATCTTTCTTTGCTCTCTCGCTCACTCTCGGTGGCTTTCGCTCAGGTTATCTGGCTGGCGGTGCTCCGCGCATGCCAGGATCAATTCACATGGCACTCTCTTCAGTGTTATGGTTTTGTTAATATTATGATCCTTTAGCTTTCTTAATGTGTTTACTAGTTTGTTTATTTTGATACTTTGTTTTTTCGTAGCAGGTAGTGGATATATTTTTTTTATAGTCACGTTTTGCTATTTATTTAGTTCAGCAAAGGAAAGCAGTGGCCCGGAAGATTCACCTGTTTTTATTTCTTTCAGGGGAGCTGTAGGTAAGATCTGTCCATTAAGAATAGTCAGGGAACTGTTTTGTTTAGCTGCCCTATCTGTCTACATGATTTATTAATATTTCTGTTGACTCTTTTGAATTTTGATTTAATGAGATTAAAGATTAAGCATCTGTGTCCTTTCATATGTTCAGCTCAAACCTTGATGTTATTATATGAGCCAGTTTTGGGTTTTGGGCCGTAACATAGTATAATATAGTAGTGTAAACATACTACAATGGCATAGAATAGTGAATAAGTGTGATTTGGGACACACCTATAATACTTTCTATACTCCCATGAATCTGATCAGTTTTATACAGCAATAAGGCAGGGCACCTATAAGAAAATAACCCAAAGCCGGTGGGATTTCAGTTTGCTGTTTTGTTCTTGATTATTCCATTTCACTCTGGGACTTTGAGCCAAACAGTAAAAAAAAATGAAAAAGTCCACAGGCATCTGCTCCTACCACACCAGACCCCGAGCATGGAGTCTCATGGGACAAGCCAGGTCAGGTGTGAGTTTGCCAGCTGACGGGGCGCAACCGACGGGAACGCAGTCCTTCACACAGTCAGAGGGTCTAGCAGGCATCATTATGGGGGCCGTGGTATTCATTAACAACTGCTCCCTGTCCATATCCTCATTTGCGTCCGTATCCAGCAGCAAAAATGGGGGTAACTAGGGAGTCTGGGACAAGCACGCTTGTCTGAGCAACCTTGACACGGAACGGAGTCTGACCAGAAATAGTCCAAGCTGTGAGTGTCCCCGTGTCACCAGTTACCTTGGGACCAACCGGCTCTGGTGGTTTTGCATGAGCGGAACCAGAAGTGGGCCAGATATATTCATTTGCACACCATCAATCACAGCAAGGGAATGTTGCTCTTAGCGATCACACTAACCTCTCTTTTCTCTTTCTTTTTCTTCTACCATCTACCTCTCCTCCCTGTTGTAAAGAACAATGCCCTGCACCAGGGAGTAACTTCATCTCCCGCTGGCTTCGGCACTGTCCTAAAGATCTGGCCTGCATATAAACACACTTCTGCTCTTTGAATCAGGACATTGGAGAGAACGAGGACATTCTAGGGGTCTAGCGCTGCACCGTAGAGTCCAGCAAAGTATCCGCCCTCCAGAGGGTCTCCTGCACAAATCAGTGCCTGGTTTGAAGCAGGTCACAGAGTCAGGGTCAGCTCCAGTTCCGTTAAACCACAATCAGGTTTATGTGCGCTACTTTAGAAAACTGCACTCGACAAAGTAGGGCTAAACTCGAGACCAGGCCATGGAATGTTAAACTAGGACTGACCACAGTGAAACTCACTCTGTATTCTGAGTTAGTATTTAAAAGGCTGCCGTTTCATCAATGATTCTATATTTTACTCCAGTAAGGGCTGACCAAAATTTTATTTCACAGTATGAGAAAGTTTATTTACACTATACATAAAAATATCTACATATTTTACTACTATACAAGGTAGTTATTCCAGAAAATGTACAAAAGGATTTAAAAAAAAAAAATAAATAATAATAATAATAATAATAATAATAATAAAAAGCTTAAATATTTAAGAAAAAAAAAGATTTTTTTTGCATTTTATTTTTAACCTTATAAATTTAGTAAATAAAATATGACGTTAGATGACCAGCCAATTCTGCTGTATGTCACATTTCACACATTTCATTTTTTTTGTGGACTAATTATTATCATAAAAATTTCTCAAGTAACATCTTCTCACTGATATCAAATATATCCCAAGTTTTCATTCATTAATGTTCCTTTGGTTTAGTCCCTTTATTCATCAGGGGTCGCTACAGCGGAATGAACCGCCAACATATCCAGCATATGTTTAATACAGTGGATGCCCTTTCAGCTGCAACCCAGTACCGGGAAACATACATAGACACTCATTCACACACATACACTACAGACAATTTAACTTATTCAATTCACCTATACCGCATGTTTGGACTGTGGGGGAAAGCGAAGCACCCGGAGGAAACCCACGCTAAAACAGGGAGAACAACATGCAAATTCCACACAGATATGCCAACTGACTCATCCGGGACTCAAACCAGCAACCTTCTTGCTGTGAGGTGACGGTGCTAATCACTGAGCCACCATGTCTATCCAAAGTATGTAGCAGGAAAGTAAAATGTGAATATGAAAATATGAATGAGCAATTCCATGCAAATGTCAACCTTGCCATGAAAAAAATAAGTTTTCACCAAAATAGAGAAACCGTTTCTACATTTAAGCAAGTATTTTACAGTGCTTTTAAAATGCTCAAAAATGTGTCTATCAGTGTTTTCAAACTATTATATTTGATTTACGAAAGTCACAAAAGTGGCACTTTTACATCCGTCACATCCATAACAGAGAGATGTCACATCCATAATGACACTTTTTTCACATAAATGCAAAATGTCAAATAAAATAAAATCAATGATGTTTGTTCTAGGGCTGTGTATTGGCAAGGGCCTCACGATACGATACATACCACGATACATCGTTCACGATACAATATATCACAATATATTGCGATACAATAAATATTGTGATATATTGCAATAGTTTGTATTAGTATGTGTCACATTATATTGCCAACTTGATAAAGTCGGCAAAAAAATTTAAATTCCAATTTATTTTCCATCCATCCAATTTATTAGAACTGCACAGTGTGATTGAACAGACAACTATATATATTGCAAAGCTTACAAATGGCATTATTTTCTCTAATTCCGTACTCCCTGGTATAGCGTTTAGGGTTGGGCGATGTTGACCAATTTGGCATCGTACTATGTCTAATGTGAAACATGGCGATGGACGATTGCATCGTCGTCATAGGCGGAGGTGAATTAGTTATTTATGAATAGTTCATGAATTCATAACGAATTAATTATTTGTTGCCTACCATTTTAACTACCTGACCTGGCCTTTGTTTTACTCATAACCAAATTATAAATAAATAAAGATAAGTTACACACAAATTACCACCTGTCAATCACTTTTTTCGCGGGACTCTGTGTCGTTATGGCATCCACTCACTTGGTTGGTAAAAAAGGTGCACAACCAACAGAAACCAACCAACAGTATCTGAGGTTTTCACTAAAATTACATAGTACAAGCGTGACAGCGAAAGACTGAAGCAGTGTACTGATGCTGTCACACGTTACCTGACAGATTCAAAAGATTGAAGAGTCATTAGATTGAGACAAGATTAATTAAATATCATGTCTAACAACTAACTTATAGTGAGACACGATCCAGCAGTACATGTGGTCACGTGATGTGCGTTTTCAGCAGAGGGAGGGCTGTTCAGAAATGCTAGATGAAACGTCAGTGTGGACGTGGATCATTTTCGCTCTAAAATGCCATTTTAAAACTAAGACGTATTAGTGTAAACGAGGCCTGAGTGTGTATTTTTCATGAGCGGGTTTGCAACGGGTGGGGCAGAGAATCGGTGATGCCGCCTCAGCATCGTGATGTCTATAGGCCATCGGCGATTGCATTGTCTATCGACCCAACCCTAATAGCGTTAAAACCAAAGTGCAGCCACACGTCAGCTCTAAAAGCTGGAGGCACCTTTATATTTTCCGCCATGCCCACTCTTGCTTACTTCTGATATCGTACTACTTGGCGTTTTGTTGATCGCTAGTTAACGACATCTACAGAAGCGGAGGAGGAGGTTGTTTCGCACAACTTGAATCGATACTTGAGGTTGGACTATCGATACACTATCGTAAAAGAAATTATCGCGATGTTAGATGTATCGATATTTTTGCACAGCCCTAGTTTGTTCTATAGTGAGCCAACTCTTATACTTCTGATTAGCATTGTTTCTTTTGGGTTGCGTAATTTTATTCACAGAATTTCTACAAAGTATGTTGTATACTGTAAACTCGCAGACTTTTTTTTTTCACATCCATAAAGCATGTTTTTGTTTTGTTTTTGTTTCTTATTTAAAGTATAAAAATGTTTACAGATTATATTTTTCTGCTCCCATAACTCTGTGGTTAGTTGTTTTGGAAAATATAAACAGTTGCTTCAATATAATGTTAACATATACTTTCTATGTGCATTTATGCTTTGAGTTTTTACTGCAAATGTCACGTCCATAACGCTGAAATTGCTCAAATACGTAAACACTAAGTAAATATCAAACGGTTTTACCTTAAAAAAATAAGGTATTTTCAACTTGTTGAAAATATAAAGCAATTTTGAGTTGGCCATGACCACTAATTTACATTTCGCGGTATACACTGAATAAAGACTATTTTACAGTAAACATTTTATTCCACTGTAATAATAAGTACCATCATAATGAACAGCGCTACCATTAAAATTTTCACAAAAATAGTGAAAATAGTACAAAATAAGTATTTTATTAAATTGTCAATCTGTGTTATTCTAATTATTATTAGACAATAAATCAATTAACCTTCATAATTGAAACAATAGCTGGAGCTGCTATAATGATAATATTTAACATATTCATAAATTCTATAAAAAAACAACGATAAAAAAGCCAATAAAGTTATTGAATATAATTTAGTGCTGTCAAATGATTAATCCCG
>CAIGQZ010001206.1:9275389-9295043 GCA_903798205.1 Danio tinwini
TACATGGACATCTGTAATCTAGTTATTTGCATTAATAGACAATATTATAATTAAGGTGTTTACGTGAAGTGCTTTCATGTAAGAGTTTCCTGCAGTTTTGGGTGACTTTAACTGCAGTTAAACTTTCACTGATGAACATTTCATTCATGCTCCGGTGACAAACTGGGGTATTAGACGCAAATAAGGAGTAAGGACTGGTGAGAGTGTTATGGAATTTAATAACGCATGCCAAATGGAAAGAAAAATATTTCTGCAATTTGCGATGTGTGTGTGTGTGTGTGTGTGTGTGTGAGTGGTCCTTTACTGACAGCCATGTTGTGTGGATCTTGTTAGAAAATATGGCAAAAGTCCTACATGACGGTAATAGTTTGAATGCTGTGTTTACTTCAATAATGCATCTGCATACTTCACATATCTTAATTCTATTTCTGTTTAGTTTAGTTACGACTTTAGTTGGATTAAGGTCATTAAAAATTACTGTTTCGAGCTTATGTAGGCTTATGTTTAACTGAATAAACAGTTAGTAAACACAAGTACATCTTATTGAACATCATTTATTTTCATCAAAAAAATTTTCATTTTTTTATTTTCATTCAAAAAAATGAATCTATGCCCACCTATAATTTAATTATAATGTACAAACAATGATTTTCTTTTTTTCTCATCTGTAACATGAAACAAATATCTTGAGAAAGCACATTTTTTTGTTCATTCAATGCAACTTTTTCCCCTCAACATTTCTTATTTTATGTTTTGCAGATGGAAAGAAAAAAACATAGAGATTTAGAATGAAGAGAAGGAAAGAAAAATCTTTTTTTGTTCTTTATTATATACACTATGAACAGCAGCTACGCTAATTATTCTCTTTATTCTCTATTTCCACCTGGGGGTACTCATCCCGAGGTCCTCAGACTATGCAGCGCCATTGATGTGATCCAAGACCAGCGACGAGATAACCCTGAGGTTTTCACAATCCTGGACCAGGCTGCATCCTGAGCAGCTGCTGTAGTGGTCATGGAGGAGTGGAGAGCACTCCTGTGACAAGGACAGACGAGTCTTCAGACGAGGTTTAGCATTCTCCAGCTTCCGCCGCCTAGACTGCAGCTCTGCACAAGACGTTTGGCCATAGGAGAAATGGTCATGCCCAACTGAGCCTGGTTTCTCTTGAGGTTTTTAAATTCTTCACTTTCGCCAATTGGTGAAGTTTTTTCCTCGCCGATGTCACCACTGGCTTGCACGGTTTGGGATCTGTAGAGCTGCGCATTGATGGAATTGCTCTTCAGTGTTTGGACTCTCAGTAGTGATTATTAACCCACACTGACCTGAGCTAAACTGAACTGAACTGATCTGAAACTCTGAAAATCGAACTGACACTGTTTCAATTTACTATAATATTGAATGTGAAGCTGCTTTGACACAATCTACATTGCATAAGCTCTATACAAATAAAGGTGAATTGAACTGAATATTTTAGAAAAGATGACATCTTTATTGTAGATGTTTTTAAATAAGATTTCTCCAAGCGAATCAGGTCACCTTGAGATTCCAACAGGCACTTTAAGGCTCAACAGGACTCTTCTATGTAGCATCGGCCATTATCATAAGTCCACATCATTCATTCAAAGCGCTGAAGGCAGCACTACCTAGGAGTTGAAAAATGAAATAACACATTTCAGTGTGATGTGACCGAAACAGTTAACCTCCTTTGGCCACTTTTCTCCCAGAGTAATTTTTGTTGATGGACAATGCCGTACACACTGTCGATGTGTCTTGGAAAACACAAGCCTCTCACAAAAAAGGTCCAGTCACCCATGATTTGGCAGCAAGTGTGAGAAGAGTGTCCTTAAATCATCTGTGGTGGCTTTCTCTGAGAAATTAAGTACGTTGAGCATACTCAAGTGACAGTGTGTCTATTCTTAAGCAGTATTAAAGGGTGATATTTTACCCTAAATTAAGAGTCAGGCAACTTTTTGGCACGTGTCACGGCCTCAAATGGATTACTGAACTGCTGATGTATGTAGCAATCCGTTGAGTGAAAAAGATGTGGGAGTGTAATGAATTTAAAATGCTGTAATAGACATAAATATTTATCACGCGTGACAGTAAAATTAGAAACAACATTCAATTAAAATCAGTTGTAATTTATTGTTGTTATTGATTTGCGTAAGGTGGAAATGAATGCAGGAGCATTTCATTACGCAGAGAGGGGCTGGGGATCTGCTTTTGGCCTTAGAGTAATATTTTTCATGACAAAGAAAGGCTTGTCCTATTAAAACACAGCCAGTGTGTTAACCCCCTCTCTCAAACATGAACTCTGTCTCACTTCATCTTATTCATTTCTCAACATCCTTTTGTCTACATTCATTTTTATAATCTTTGCTTTTCTGAGCTATACCTAATATATTTATTTGTTCAACTCAACTCTTGCCAGTCTAAATTTGTTAAATCATCAACACTCACTGGCCCCTTTGTTAGGTACACCTTACTAGTACCATGTTGGACCCCCTTTTGCCTTCAGAACTGCCTTAATCCTTCACGGCATAGATTCAACTTAACAAGGTACTGGAAATATTCCTCTGACATGATAGCATGTCGCAGTTGCTGCAGATTTCCCGGCTCCACATCCATGATGCGAATCTCATGTTCCACCACATCCCAAAGGTGCTCTATTGGATTGAGATCTGCTGACTGTGGAGGCCATTTGAGTACAGTGAACTCATTGTCACGTTCGAGAATCCAGTCTGAGATGATTCGCGCTTTATGACATGGCGTGTTATCCTGCTGGAAGTAGCCATCAGAAGATGGGTACACTGTGGTCATAAAGGGATGGACATGGTCAAGGTCAAGGTTGTGGCATTGACACAATGTTCAATTGGTACTTATGGGCCCAAAGTGTGCTAAGAAAATATGCCCCACACCATTACACCACCAGCCTGAACTGTTAATACAAGGCGGGATGGATCTATGCTTTCATGTTGTTGACGCCAAATACTGACCCAACCATCCCAATGTCACAGCAAAAATTGAGACTCATCAAACCAGGCAACGTTTTTCCAATCTTCTATCAGTTTGAACTGCAGCAGATCATCTTGACCATGGCTGCATCCGAAACCGCCTACTACTCAGTAGGTACTGCATTTGAATTTAAACGTACTACTCGGCCGTTATAAAAGTATTTTCCATACAGTATGAATGGGAGAAGTATGAATGGAATTCGGACATACTACATCCACCATTTTGTCATGGTCACGTGACCCACCTACGTCAGTTATGTCTCTTCACTCCCATTCATGAATTCTCTCACAGGTATCATGGGATAGAGCAGCGTGCATGGGATGCGCACTTCAGAATCTCGCCAGAAGGTAAGTCATCTGGGTACTTCTCGCATACTGAATTTAGACATACTACCCAGCTCCCATACTGATTTTAGTGCACTGTATAGTATGGAAGTATGCGGTTTCGAACACAGCCCATGTCTACATGCTTAAATGCATTGAGTTGCTGCCATGTGATTGGCTGATTAGAAATTTTTGTTAACGAGCAGTTGGACAGGTGTACATAATAAAGTACCCTTTCAAAAGACAAAACAACTTATCTAAAACTCTTATTATTATTATTATAATGTGTCATAACCTTTGAACCTTTCTTTTTTTTAAAAATCTCCAGCTAATTTCAACTTCTAAGTGCTGCATTAACTCAACCACAAACTTTTGAATACGTTTGAAAATGACGTTTGGGATTACTGGGATTGCATTGACAGAGTTTAAATAGTAATAATGCATTAATGAGTTGATAATTGGTCCATGTACTAAGGATTGTGGAATATGAAGTACCGCAAGGCTCAGTACTTGGACCATTGCTTCTATTAGATATTCTATTAGTTAGTTTTCACTGTTACTGAATGTTTATAACATCAGGTAAAACATTTTTTTTTCAATGCCTAAGGAAACATACCATTTCATGCAGCTCAAAGAATGCAGATTAAAATTTGACGACTGGTAACTGGTAAGGTTTTATTTATTGGCCCAAAAACTTTAGAATACAGCCTGCTGTTACAATCACTAGCTATCTAGCTACTGCAGATTGCCAAAGAACCTTCACTTTAATTCAGACTTTGATTCTGCCACCATATAAACTACAACTCCCTTCAGGCTGAATTTTGTTGTTACCTGTAACCATTACAAAACGTTTTTCTTGCCTTGTTTTCCCATGCCGTGTTTCTAGACTCTACCTTTGTTTATGATTTTAGCTGTTAGCCGCCTGAACCTCCTGCCTGTTTTTGACTATTCTTTTGGATTGTCCTTTATGATTCTGTTTGCTTCTGTGTTTGACCATTGCCTGTCTGACCATTCTTTGTGCCTCAGTGCATCCGCATCGGGGCGCTGGCTAAAGACGCTGCTATTGGATCCTCAACTATGTTGTCCAGAACCGTATGTTACCTACACTGTTAAAAAGTAATATGACAAAGACTCATGACAAAACAAGTCTTTATGTTGTTTTAAATTAATTTATTATGTTAATCAGGTTTTAACACTTTTTTTGTATAAGGTTTAACTTAAAATGTTTTTGTCAGTTTGACTGACATACATTGAGATGAATAGAAAAGATAATTTGTTTCAACTAAAAGAAGGCAGAAACATTTTTTTACAGTGTAATAAAGACTTGTTCACACCAAGTATAATAACTGTAAAGACAACGATAAAGGCGTCATTCTAAAAATCTTTCAGTATGTAAAATAACAGCAGACCACAGCTTAATAAATAATTCATATCCATAATAATCTTTATCTAAGTAATAAGCAATGAAATCTTGACAGCCAGTCCATTGAAATATAATGGTAAAAAGGGCTCATGCAGTTTAAAACTACAGACAACACTATGGAGAAGCATTGGTTGATGTCAAGCTGTAATGATGGTGACAACAAGGGTTGGATCCAGATCCAACTTTTATTAGAATGCTCAGGCAGGCAAGGTTCAAAAAGGGACAGGCGGTAGCATGTAGATAATCCAGAGAGCGGCCAATATATGTAGCAGGCGAATGATCAAGGCAGGAGGCGAAACAAACAAACATAAACAGTAAACAAATAAGGGTCAAAAACATGCCTATGAAGAATAGGGACAATGCTTAGAAATGCTTACTACAATATAACAAGACTCAGCACAGGATGTGCGTATGGATGGTTTTTATATAGTCCGTAATCAGTGGTGATGAACTGCAGCAGGGTGTGTAATCAGGAGGTGAGCTGAAACTGGTGTGTGAATGCAGGGCATGGGATTTATAGTCCACTACAGTGACAGTTGTGATGTGTAGAGTGCCCTCAAGAGTGTCTGGTGGGCACTATACTTGGTTAATGTGACATAAGCTCTCTTTTCAAAGATTTGTTTAAAGATAATGACTGTATAATATGCTTAAGTGCTTATTAGCTTTTGATGATCTAAAAAAATTCTGATTTACCTTGAGTGGTTAAGCTTTTGTATATTTGCTCATGCTCCTGTCGCAGTGCTGCTTTTCATATCCATTATGATTGTATAAATACTGAATTTTAGTTGTTAACTGTTAATACTACAATTATAAAAACATACTTTTTTAAAGGGTGATACACTCTGTCAGACAGTTAAATCTAGACTGAGAACACACGTCTTTGTCTAAGCATACAGATACCATGCTTAAACTCAAAGAAAAGCAAAGCATGTTGGCTGGGACCAAAGCTTGTTAAACATTGGCTTTGCCTTCTTTATTTGCTTGGTGAGAGTAGAACTACCCTGACTAACCTGGTTTCTCCCAAGATTTCCCCCCTCCACTTCTGCCACCTAATGAAGTTTGGGTTTCTTGCCACTGTCACCTTTGGTTTGCTTGGGGTCTGCTTTACATCTGAATCACATTCTGCAACATTCACATTAGTATCAAACTGAATTTAATTAACATTTTCTCTGGAAATCATCTTTGCTGTCTTTTATTGAACTGAACATTTCACACTGCTACTGATAACATGCTTCCACTATTTAACCTGTTTTTTGTCTCATCTCTTTAAAGCTGATTTGACACAACTTGTATTGTATAAAAAGATTTAGAAATATATACGTAGGGATGATAGACGTTCTTCAATTTTTGTTTCTTTTACAGTATATTCTCAGGTTTTCGTTCAAGTTTTGTCTTGTCTATTCAATGGCTCTTTGTGATTGACCTCTTTTATTCAAGTATTTCATCTTATTGTATGACTCCATTTCCTCTCACTTTGTCTCATTATGATTCATTGCTATCATTTTGGATGTCTTGTAATAATTTCATTGACCCTCTTTTATGCTCAACTTCTCTCTTCTTCTTCAAAAAGGTGAAACTACAGTGTCTTTCATTTGAAGTACATTTTTTATATTGGATTAGGTAAAACTGTATGGTTT
This sequence comes from Danio tinwini, assembly GCA_903798205.1. NCBI lineage: Eukaryota > Metazoa > Chordata > Actinopteri > Cypriniformes > Danionidae > Danio > Danio tinwini. Next base: position 9,281,788 of record CAIGQZ010001206.1, read on the forward strand.
CTGATTCTGTATGGTTTTATTCAATTTGCCTTAAAGCCAAAAAAAAAAAAAATCTAACTCCCTAGGAAACTTAAAAACTCTACTTTTTACTTTGAACCAGCAGTTTTCATGTCATGTGACCACATGAAAATAGGGTTTACGGTTTTTATGTATTTCTAATGTGAGTTTAATCACCATCTTGTGTGACATTTATAGCCATACTGAAAGCAGATAGTTTACCTCATTCTTGAAAATAAAATAGCATTTTATGTATAACATTATATTGTATTTTCAATTCAATTTCAATTCAATTAAATTCAATTCAATTCAAATTTAATTCATCATATTTAATCTATCATATTTGTCCCCTGGGGGCAATTCAAGGCATATGGAGCAGCACCAAAAGAAAACAGTATTGTTAACACACACAACACAATAAACAATTAAATAAATGACAATAATAACAATAGATACAGACAAATAAATTAATATAAAAATATCTAAAATGCATATAAAATACATACCGAAATTTGTATTTCAAACAAAAGTGGCTCTTCTTCTCTGAGTTCTACATGAAGACGTCTTCCAGAGGGGAGCAGCTAAAATGCTGAATGGAGAATATGTAAGTGGTCCTTAATAATCTTGCTTGCTAACCTAAAGCTTCAAAGTAAAGTGAAGATTAAACTCTAGGTCTTTCTATTAACATTAAACACCTGAGATTCCTTTTATTGTCAACATTTCCCTCTCTTCATTCAATTCCACGCAAAGCATTCTGGAAAATATGAATGCCCTTACCAGGTCAACTTAATCTCATGGCAATTCGATTTAGTGGCCAATTCGTATAAATTTGTACGATCTAATTCATACAATTTACTACATTCATACATTGGGCTCATTATCCAATGATGGGTGGGTTTAGAGGAGGGGTTGGGTGCCACGCCTCCTTTTTAAAATAGTACATTTTCGTACAACTGGACTCAACTGGATCGTACAACTGGATTTGTACGAATTAGCCACCAAACTGACAAAACGTAAAATACTTACGTTTTCTTGTGAGATCAGGCTGAGATAGTTGGACCAATACAATTTCTTCATGTTGTCCCAACACAAAATGCTTATGTTACCTTGATGGTTTACGAATTTAAGTGAACTTAACATTAAACAAAGAATTTTTTCAAAGAAATTACAAGAATTGTGTTGTTTCAGCTCATTTTAAACAGGTAGTTTGAACAAGCAGCAGTAATCATTTTTTTGAGTGTACTTGTATTTAGATTTTAAGTCAAACTAAAGTAATTCAATTAATTCATTGACTATAAAAGCAATATTTTCCCTTTGAGCAAATGTTTTTTTTTCTTGGACAGAATACATATTTTGATTAATAATAATATTTTTTTCAACCAAGTCTAAAAATAGATGTTGAGGGTTAATTTACAAATTTAACTGTAACCAATTACATACATTTTTTATTTTTTTTATTTTTTTTGGTGGGTTGTCCAAAGCAATATTTTACTTTTTTCTAAGGTTAAAATTTTTTTTTACAAAGTTTTCTACTTTGTACTAAAGCCAACTATGTTTAGTTGATCAAATTAAACAATGTGTGAATGTAATTTCTTTTTTCACCCAATACCTATATTTTTCACCCAATACCTATATTTTATTCATTCATTCATTTTCTTTTCCTTAGTCCCTTTAATAATCTGGGGTTGCCACAGTGAAATGAACCGCCTACTTATCCAGCATATGTTTTACACAGCTTCCAGCTGCAACCCATCACTGGGAAACATCATTCACCTATACAACATGTCTTTGGACCTGTGGGGGAAACCAGAGCACCCAGAGGAACCCACGCAAACACGGGGCGAACATACAAACTCCACACAGAAATGCAGACTGACCCAGCCGAGGCTCGAACCAATGACCTTCTTGCTGTGAGGTGATTGTGCTACCCACTGCACCACAGCATCGCCCTACCTATTTTTTGTTTAGGTTAAATGAAATTTTATAGTTTGAACCAAAGGTAAATTGTCTTTTGCATCTGTTCTCTGTTTGGTTTTTTAAAACATGTTTTTCCCGGTGTTGGGTTGCAGCTGGAAGGGCATCCGCTGCAAAAAAACATGCTGTATAGATTGTTGGTTCGTTTTGCTGTGGCAACCCCTGATTAATAAAGGGACTAAAACGAATAAAAAAAATAAATGAATAAATGAATTTAACTTGTTTCTAGATCTATATTTATAATATATAATTTTTTTATATATATAAAAAAGTATATGGCGACGCAGTGGCGCAGTAGGTAGTGCTGTCGCCTCACAGCAAGAAGGTAGCTGGTTCGAGCCTCGGCTTGGTCAGTTGGCGTTTCTGTGTGGAGTTTGCATGTTTTCCCTGTGTTCGCATGGGTTTCCTCCGGGTGCTCTAGTTTCTCCCACAGTTCAAAGACATGCAGTGCAGGTGAATTGGGTATGCTAAAATTGTCCGTAGTGTATGTGTGTGTGTGTGGATGTTTCCCAGGGATGGGTTGTGGCTGGAAGGGCATCCGCTGCGTAAAACATGTGCTGGATAAGTTGGCGGTTCATTCCGCTGTGGCGACCCCAGATAAATAAAGGGACTAAGCCGAAAAGAAAATGAATGAATGAATAAGAAAGTATATTTTTCATTTCTGTTTATTTGTTTGTTTGCTTGCCTGCTTGCCATATTATTTTGTAGCCCAAGATGGTTGCCAACTGAACGAAGCGGTGCCTGTTCAGTACCTGAGTGGGAGACCAACAGGGAAAACCAGTGTTTTTTCCAAATACACACACTTGTGGTATTTGCACTTGACCACTTGAGTTATTTCATGATGTATTTCCCACAAGTCTTCAAGTGGATGTGAAGATTCTAAGTGTACTTGTAGAATTTCTTATCTAATGGGACACACTAGTGAGTATGAAAATGTTAATCATGAATCTAAACCCATTTCCCCTAAAATCTGTCTAAAGACAGAAGACAGAAACTGACAGTTGCGCCAAGATATTTTTTATATAAATATTTTTATTATATTTTGCTCTTAAATGAATTTACACTTACTATACACACTAAACACTTGTTTTGTACACTTGAAAAGCTTCAGATTTAGATTTATTTGCCCCTGCAAACAACTCTTTTACATAACAATGAACCGGCAACTTATCCAGCATATGTTTTACACAGCGGATGCCCTTCTAGCTGCAACCCAGTACTGGGAAACATCCATACACACTCATTCACACACATACACTAAAGACAATTTAGTTTATTCAATTCACCTACAGTATAGCGCATGTCTTTGGACTATCTTTGGAGCACCCGGAGGAAACCTACACCAACAGGAAGAGAACATGCAAACTCCACTGAGAAACGGCAACTGACCCAGCCAGGACTCGAACCAGCAACCTTCTTGCTGTGAGGTGACAAAGCTAACCAATGAGCCACCTTGTTGCCTCACACATAACTTAAAAGTGCAGTATGTAAGTTTGACACCCAGTGGTTGAACTAGGTATTACACTCCTGGATCAAAATAAACACAAGCTCGGGTTGCCAGATTGAGTACAGGAGCAAGTGATTTAAACTGTGTTCTAAATAAAAGCAGTGACACGCGACACGCGACAGAGGAGATATTTTCCATATTAAAAGGAGTTTTGGTTCTAACCAACACCTCGAATTGATATAATAGAAACAGTTTCTATTTCTTACAGCTGAACAACAGAAACCTATGACAGTGATCAACTCAGGTAAACCTTGTGTGCTTTCAGTGCTAAATGCTAACAATGTGAGTTTGAATGCCATTTTACATGACATTTATTGCCATATACTGAAAGCAGCAGCAGATAGTTCACCTTAGATCTTGAAAATACAATAAACAGTTTGAAATTGAACTTTTGAACTAAACACATGAGTGATTCAGCATCTACATTTAATGATGTTAAGAGGGTTAACATGTATTAAATATATTATAAACCTTACCGTTTCATGAGTGAGTGCATATTCTGTGCTTCTGAAAGGCTGTAGTCAAACTTCTGACGTGTTTCGTCTGGTGCAAACAGCCAAACTGCTCATCACTGCGTATCTCATCACAAAGTGTGTTGTAAGGACACGTGGTTACAATGTAACCTGCTCACCTAATGTTTACGTTCGTAATATTTATATCATTTGCTAATTAATAACTTCATGTGGAACTGAATAAGTCTCATTTTCGACGTCTGATACTGTCCGTAGGTTGCATTTTCGGTCACGGATGCATGCTTTAAGAGCCTTTCTGAATGAATGAATGAAATACGCTGTTTTCCAACAAGGCAACCTGGAGTGCTGATATATAATTGGCTAAACTGCCATTGTGCAGGTTAAATTTACCTAAACAAAGACAGTGTTCCGGCACAGAAAAACATTTTCAAAACAGAATATCTGACTTCAGCATTGTTTTTCAGTTAAACAAGTATGTTCACTTGGATGTTTCTTAAATATATGCACACATATTATGATATTTTATGCTTTAGAAGAGACAAAGACTTACATACAGCACCTTTAATAAATCGTCACCTTGGAATTATAAGGTTCTATCTGCGTTCTGAATGATTTTGAGATATTGAGCTTCAAAGTTTTTGCATTCCATAGCAAACAGTATGTGTGTAACATTTGTTTTTTTTTTTAAATAAAAAGTCTTAAACTGTAGACAACTTATAAAAAAAATCCCATAATGTAAATAAGTCATTTAATAAGAATGTCAATAACAAAATTTTGACAAAAATGTCAGATAGAACCTTTTTATTCTTAGGTGACGAAATGTTAATGTTTGTACTTCTCAAATACAGGCCAGGTTCTCTCCACTCACAATTACCCCAATCGCAGTCACCTGAAGTCTAATCAGCTCTACACCTGCACGTCATCACAGTCATCACTCCGGCTCCAAATAATCCCTCTCCGTCGCTCACTCAGTGTCTGGGCTGGTTGCAAGACAGAAGGACAAACTTGCTCATGGTCAGTGACTCATATATGTTCAAGTTATATTAACTTGTCGATTTTCTAGATCTCCAGTGTCTGTGTCCCTCCTTCCTAGTGTTGAGCCTCAGCTGGGTCAGTTGGCATTAATGTGTAGAGTTTGCATACTCTCCCAGTGTTCGCGTGGGTTTCCTCCAGGTGCTCCGGTATCCAATCCAAAGACAGTGGTATACGTAGGTGAATTGGGTATAAGCTAAATCTTTTGTAGTGTAGGTGTGTGAATGAATGTTTACTACTGACAAGTTGCAGCTGGAAGGGCATCCGCTGCGTAAAACATATGCTGGATGAGTTGGCGGTTCATTCCACTGTGGCGACCCCAGATTAATAAAGGGACTAAGTTGAAAATAAAAAATGGATAGGGACCAAAGTTCTGTCACAGAAGGTAGACGAGACCAGAGCTGCAAGTATAAACAACTTATTAAACAGGATGGCAGATAGCTTACTGAATGCAGGAAGTCTACTGCAGGAGTGACGAAGCAGTGAACCAGAAGATGCGGAGGGACCGAAGAATGAGATGAAGCCAGATATGAAGAGGTATCTGAGTACACACCACCAGAGGAGATCAAGAGGGAACCACACTAGTGCTGTGAGGTGATTGTGCTCTACTGTACTCCACTGTGCACTATTTAATGTCTTGAATTATATAAAAAACAGTCGTTTTAAATGTTTTAAACAACCAAATTGAGCACCACCTTAGACTGTATAAAATGTATTTTCTATTTCACAAGTGTTTTCTGTTTATTTACAGTTGCGGATATCATTATGGGACTTTAATCTCTGCTCGGTCGACATTTCTTCACCTTGGAATTATAAGGTTCTATCTGACATTTTTGTCCAAATTGAGTGTTTGATATATTCTTATTAATCGACAACTTATTTATGGGATGTTTTTAAGTTTACATTTTAAGACTTTATTAAAAAAAAAAAAAAACATGTTGTCATACAGAGACATACTTTCATTGCTTCTGGAAGTGCAAACTCATTTCAAGATTCTGGAATGTTGTTACATATAAAATTAGCACAAGATTTAAGATCAAATTAAAAAAAAGATCTTTTTCTTTTGGGACTCCCTTCTAAAACGCAAGCAATGTCATTGACCCTGGACACAAAAGGTTACAAATTGTTAGATGAACTGCTACTTCATTCATTTTCTTTTCGGCTTAGTCCCTTTTATTAATCCGGGGTTGCCACAGCGGAATGAACCACCAATTTATCCAGCATGTTTTTACACAGCGGATGCTCTTCCAGCTGTAACCCATCTCTGGGAAACATCCGCACGCACTCATACTCTACAGACAGCTTACCCAATTCACCTGTCTTTGGACTGTGAAGGAAACCAGAGCACCCAGAGAAAACCCACATAAACGCAGGGAGAACATGCAAACTCCACACAGAAACGCCAACTGACCCAGCGACCTTCTTGCTGTGAGGCGACAGCACTACCTACTGCGCCACTGCGTTGCCCTGAACTGCTACTTGTGGCAAGAAAATGCATCCTTATTACATGGATAACCCCCCCCCCCCCCCCCCCGTGACACAATGGTACAAAGAGAATTTTGCAGTTTTGCCCCATGAGAGGCTTGCATCTGTGCTTAATGATAACATACAGAGTTTTCAAAATATATGGTCTCCTTTTATAGATCACCTGCCCTCATGCATAAGAGCAATGGTTTTGTGTGTCAATTAGGTTTCTTTTTGGTGGAAGGTTGTCGGAGGCTCACAGGGATCTTTTGCTGTTTGTTTTTTTTGTTACTTTTGATTTGTTCTAATGTTCTTTTTTTTTTTTTTTTCTCAAATGATGTCTATGTCATAGGAATGTGCTGTGATGTGGAAAACATATATTTCGTTTTGTTCCTTTCCAGAGACTTTGTGACTAATTGGTAACCAATATTAGTACTTATAGATGGTATGATGTTTCCCTTTTTTCTTACCTCCATCTATCTATTGACTTATTTACTTGCATTCTTTTTTTTTTAAAGGATTACTATAATTTCTCTTACCCATTGCATGTTTTTTTTGTAAAACTTGCCTTTTATTTATGTCTGTAAAAGCACATTGTACATTATTTTGGTAACCTTAAACATGTTCTGAAAAAAGTTACACACATACTGTTTGCTATGGAATGCAAAACCTTTGAAGCTCAATTTCTCACAATCACTCAGAATGCAGATAGAACCTTATAATTCCAAGGTGACTATTTGATGTTAAAAAATCAACTCTACAGTTTAACAGTGACTTATTGACATTTAGTAGTTTGAAATACTATAATTACTATCATGTTACTATAATAATATGAAATAAATATATAGATAAAGTGTGTAAAATAACAGAAAATGCATTGATAGTTTGTTACAAGGTTTTTGTACGATAATATACAACACCAACACAGATAATATATCACTTTAAATAATTAAAAATGTTAATAGGTCACTTTCTTTTTTCTTTTTTTTACTTTTCAAGGTTAAACGTTGGAAGAGAGATCAATGTCCCATAATGCAATTTAAAAGCATGTAGAAATGAGGAAAAATAAAAACATAAATCACAAAATTTAGCACACTGATAAATTCTGCACTTTTTTACAGTGTACATTTTTACCAAGAAATTATAATATGCAATAATATTTATTCCTTAATTTTCCTTCGGCTTAGTCTTTTTTTTCAAAAGTGGTCGCCACACTGGAATGAACCACCAACTTATCCAGCATATGTTTTACACAGCGGATGCCATTCTAGCTGCAACCTAGTACTGGGAAACATCCATACACACTCATTCACACACATACAGTTTGGCCAATTTAGCTTGTTCGATTCACCTATAGCACATGTCTTTGGACTGTGGGAAACTGGAGCACCTGGAGGAAACCCACACGAACACGAGGAGAACATGCAAACTCTACACAGAAATGCCAACTGACCCAGCTGGGACTCGAACCAGCAACCTCCTTGTTGTGAGGCCACAGTGCTAACCACTGAGCCACCGTTTCGCCATGCAATTATATTCATTCATTTTCTTTTTGGCTTTGTCCCTTTATTAATCTGAGGTTGCCACAGCGGAATGAACCGCCAACTTATGCAGCATGTTTTACGCAGCAGATGCCCCCCAGCCGCAACCTATCACTGGGAAACATCTATACACACTCATTCACACACATACACTACACACAATTTAGCCTACCCAATTCACCTATAACGCATGTCTTTAGACATGTGGGGGAAACAGGAGCACCCGGAGGAAACCCACGCAAACACGGGGAGAACATGCAAACTCCACACAGAACATGATGCATGATGGGATACACTCACACTGCAAATAATAAAATCACAATTTTTTCAGCACACTGTACTTTTTCTGTTATATATTTATATATACTAAGAATTGTGAATAACTATTGATCTACTGTACATAAATATGTTATGTCAACAATATTCGTTAAAATGTTATGTCTACATGTTTAACAGAGTTTTCTAGACAAACATTTTTGCATTGAACAGGAATGCTGATGTTTTCCCACATGCGTGACGTGGCGGTCAAAAACTAAGCTTGGTTATCTGTTGCTTTCAATGGAAATAAATTGGAGAAGTTGTATGAGGGATGACACAGTGGTGCGGTTGGTAGCACAAAAAAGCAAGCGGTGGGTCGCCTCAAAGCAAGAAGGTTGCTGGTTTGAGCCCTGGCTGGGTCAGTTGGCAGTGTTCATGTGGGTTTCCTCCAGGTGCTTCAAAGACATGAGGTACAGGTGTCTAAGTGTGAATGGATGTTTTCCAGTACTGGGTTGCAGCTGGAAGGGCATCCGCTGTGTAAAACATATGCTGGATAAGTAGTTCATTCCGCTGTGGCGACCCCTAATGAATAAAGGGACTAAGCCGATTGAAAATGAACGAATGAATGAATGAATGTAGTAGTAAATTTGTGACTTTGTCATTTGTCATTTGTAAGTAAAATGATTAAAAACAGGATGATACGCTAACTAGTACTAATTACTTATTTGCAAATTTGAAAAAAATCATCCACTGAACAGAAAATAGCAGTGACTGTTGCTTCAGTTAATGTGACAAGAATATCTTTATTAGTAAAATACAATAATCAACAGTGCATGAATAAACAAAATTATGTTAGCTAAACAAAATATTGTTACTGAGAAGAACAAAAAAAATAGCTGTTGCAACAACTCAAAGTTCTTACTGCATCAAGTTGCCTTGTTTTTTTATGTTTTCTCAAAAATAAATTTTTATACAGTGTAGGTGTTTGACTGTGGGTTTATTTTCCATTAAAGATATGTGACAGACTTGAATGCATGCTTTCTGTCACATGCACACACTATTAAGTAGCCAAGACTGCAGATGTGGGTATTTGAACAATGCATAAGAGGATGTTGGATGTGGTTTTACACTTTAAAATTACTTTTGCTGCTTGTTCAAACTACTCAAAATGAGCTGAAACAACACAATTCTTTTTCTATTTTCATTTTTTTGGATCAATTTAATTGTTTATCTACTTAAATTTGTAAAAAAAAAAAAATAATCGTGTGGAACCCAGCATTTTTTTACTGTGTATCAGTGTATCACATTGCAGTATGAGTAGCCCAGTATAGAGATGCGGACACTATCCACGTTTTTCCAATGCCCAATGATGCTTTGCTTGAATTCTGTGAATGATTCTGTTAAACTGTAAAAAGTGAAAAACTGTACAAAAGCACGCACATCCCTCTTAGCTAGCTGCTCAGCCAAAAAACGCAAAAGTGCAAATTTTATATCCAACAAAGGCGGCAACACCAAAGCTCCAAAAATGCAAATTTATTAAATTAAAAAGGCTGACACAAAGCGTGTAACGTTTCGAACCACACGACTCTTCATCAGACAGTGTTCATCACAATCAGGTGCTCCTTTTTGTACACTACCGGATCACGTGATATCCTATCACAGAACAAAAAATAAATAAATAATAATAATATAATAATATAATAATAATTACTTAATAATAAAGACATGATTTGTATCATGGGAAATCAAAAGCTTTTATTTTTAAAACTTGCAGATACAATATTGTACCTTGGTCAAAGGTACAAATCTGATCCATGAAGGTAGTGACAAGACACTTTGTGCCTTAACAGTGTCAAATATGTTTCTTCAAGAAATATTAAAAGGCATTTCGCTATATCCAAAGTGCATCAATTTACTTTCAGTAAATATAAAACATCAAATATACATTTATTAAACAATGTTTTTATAAAAGTTTATTTTTGTGTAAATGCACCTTTTTCATTTACAAAAAATAAATAAATAAATACTTTAACATAAATTAAAAGATCTATTTTTTTGTTAAATATTTTACAACACTTTTCACAGAAATGTTACAGAAATATATTCTCCCACCTACAATATGAAACACTTTTTTTTCCAATTTTCACACAATACCTTTGTAATCACTTAAAAGTTCATTTAATTTAATTAATTTTAAAATAGAAATAGAATTATGCGAAAGTATTGTAACACGATATGCATGATGTGTGATTAGTTTTACAATAATAAAATGTCTGCATGAACACTGCAGGACTTTTGCCAGCTCACATGTGTAGTGGAAAGCAAACGCGAAAGGGTGCGGATGTCACTAATGAAAATGTATTTATCAGAAAATACTTACCAAATGTTTATTAAAATGCCTTAAATCTTTAGTTTACAATACCTATAGTTTTGTTTTGTCATTTGTTTTGTATTATATAACTTAGTAATTCTTGTTTATGAGTTTCTTTAAACATTTGCTTTTAAATGATGATTCTCGTTTTAATATGGAAATTATTCATAAAATCACTTTGCCTTTCCAATAATATTTATTTTCATTGTTATTGTAACAAAGAAGGATTTGCAAAACACTTATATACCTTTTTATGAGAACAATTGTGTACTTTCATTTCAGTTGTACCAGAACAGTATTATAAGAGGTATTTTCTGTACTATATAAGGTATAACTTTTACAAAGGTACAAAACTGTTTCTTAAGGAACATTATTTGTACAACCGTGTACCTTTTTTTCTGAGAGTGTATCATTCAAAAGTACCATTACAACATAGATGAGAAAAGCTATTGTTTTTTTATAGTTATTTTCTCGAGGAATATACACAAATACAGAAAACTTTAACAAGTATGTAAAGATCCTCTACATTTTATTTTTAAAATGGGTATTATTTTTAGTAAAATTTTTTTAAACTAAAGAATCCTAAAAGTAAAATTTACTTTAAAATAAAATGTATCATCATTATTAATTTTGTACCAATAATAACTGATCATAATAGAGCTGAAAATCATCATATTAGAATGATTTCTGAAGGACAACGAAGACTGGAGTAATTATGAAGAAAATTCAGCTTTGAAGTTTTATTTTAAATTGCAAAAAATATTTCAGAATTTAACCTATTTGTTTTTACTGTATTTTTGATTAAATACTGTAAATGCAGCCTTAATGAGCAGAATTGGTTACTGATTCCAAGTTTTGGACTGGTATAGTGTATGTTTTACCTGCAGATGCACAGATGAAGCAATGAACCCCCAATGCTTAAAAACACACCCTCTCATTCACAAACATAATACACTACGGTTAATTTAGTATATCCAATTCATATACCACATTTTTTGGACTGTGGGAGAAACAGGAGCAGCTGAAGAAAACCCACATGAATATGGGGAGAACAAACTCCACAATGGAAGGCCTCCTGGTCCAGCCGGGACTTGAATGAGGCAGCGACCTTCCTGCTGTAAGCCACATGTGTCCAGAAAAGAAACCAAAACCCTTGTCAAACCGTCCCATGAGACTTCAGTGATTCAACTGTAAATACTGTATTATTTTGTATCTGACGATGAACAAAAGTCTCAGGGGACTGGAACGAGTCAGTTAATTAATAACAGAATTTTCATCGTTTGGATGAACTAACCCTTTAAAATCTCTATGTAAATGCATTCATTAATTCATTCACGCATTCATTCATATTTTTAAAAGATTTATCAAACAATGTTGTCGTTTAAGACTGGAACCAGGATGTAAATCTAATTCCACTGTAATATATGCCACTATATGTACTGTATGTAGTTCCATCATATGCCTTTAATCCCTGAATATGCATATGGAGCATAGAGGCGGTGCTGAAAGGTTGCCGGAGTGGGCGGTGCTTGTGTGCCTGCAGGGCCAGGTATGTTAATCAGGTATTCATTAAGATTAAATATAAGATGAAGGGTTGAGGTGCGATTGAAAGCCAGGTAAAATATGTATCTAATTTTCTAGATTGCCACCTAGCTTTTAATTTCAGCAGGTACTTGGCAGAAATTTGCATGGCATTTAGGCACTCATTATAATATTAATCTTCCCACAAAAGTTGCACAGGCTCAAAGGTTAAGCATGATTCCTACATTAATTTTAATCTTACAATGATTTAAAAAAATCCTATATAAAGATTCTCATTTACAAAGGTCCTCATTTGCTTCACTAAGTGGTTCATGATGGGAGCAAAGATAAAGTATTTAAAAATAAAATATTGGATTGACATTTTTACAACATGCTGTAGTAGTTTTTTTTTTATTTACCATCTATCAGGGGTGCTCAAATGTTTTCATGTGAAGGGACAAAAAATAAACTTTATTGAGGCTAGTGGGCCGAAGGTATATATTTGCCATTGGTAATTTCCTAATTTATTAAATATTGTTTAAACAAAGACTAGAAACCTTGCTTTATATTAACTAATACAGATTTTTCACATTTAATAATGAGCTTATTACAATAAAAACTAAATAATCTCATTTAGCAGAATTACACTACACTATAAAAAAGTGTATAAAAAAAAAAGATTACAGACATTTACCATAAAATAACGGACATTAAATTCTAAAAATTTTCTTAAATTTTCATTTCTGGTAAATTTATGTAATTTACCTTCTGTTATTTAATGGTAAATGTCTGTAATTTATTTTACCTTTTTTTTTTCCTGGCACCTTAGCATAGTCCTCTATCCGTCGGTATAGTATTTACATTTTTAAAAGTACTGATTCATGTACAACATATAAATAAAATATTTAATTTAAGTTTGCATTTTTTTTGTAGCTCAGCAATAAAACAAACAAAAAAGGTTACATCAAAATAGAAATGACGATCTCTGTGTTAAAGGCATTCACTGCAATCCTCTCCATCATACTCACTTCTCTCAGATGGGGTGGTTGGCCAAATCAAAGGTTACAATGCGCCATCTTTGGCCCACAGGCCCTACTTTGGGCATCTCTAAAATATAT
>CAIGQZ010001206.1:9305616-9319080 GCA_903798205.1 Danio tinwini
ACACACACACACACACACACACACACACACACACACACACACACACACACACACACACACACATTCTGTATGATTTATTAGATGATAAATAAAATGGGGGCATCAGCAATGTCCTCATAATTCATCTATTTATAATATCTTTGTCATAATCATGTCATTATACAGTACACATTTGTATCCTGATATGTAAACACACACATGATCACATACCTGTGATGTTACAGTCAAAAAGTGATGTTCGCTGCTTGTTCAAACTACGTATTTAAAATGAGCTGAAACAACACAATTTTAAAGAGATTTGCACAGTTTAATTGTTTTATGTTCAATCTACTTAACTTTGTAAAGACTAATAAGTTAACTTAATTCCTTCATGTTGTCACAACACAAACTAATTGTGTGGAAACCAGCATATTCACAGTGTAGTACACTGCAAAAAATACAGGGTTCAACACAATTCCTTTATGGGGTCCCAACTCAAATCACTTAAGTTAAATTAATGTTTTTTACAATTTAAGTGGATTGAACAAAAATCTTTTAAGTTGTCCCAAAAAACTCTTAAAATTTTGTCATTTCAGCTAATTTTAAATAAGTTGCTTGGACAAGCAGCAACAAAAACTATTTATTTGAGGGTTTCACACTATTCAGCTATGTTGTCCCAACACAAATCGATTACGTTAACTTAATTTAAGTAGATTGAGCATAAAATAATTGAGTTGTCGCAAAAAATTGTCTCAAGAATTGTGTTGTTTCGGCTCATTTTAAAGAAGTAGCTTGAACAAGCAGCCAAAAACTATTTATTTAAGTGTATCTATGTATGCTGCGTGATGTACACAGCAACATTCTTACTGCCTATGTGCATAAACAGTCCAAATATAGTTTGAAACAGAGGTGTTTGAAACAAATTTGGTAAAGACAAGCAGTCTTACAGACTGGCTATTTGGTCCGTCTCTGTCTCTTACATGTTTGAGACGTGAGAGCACTTAACTGCTGACGGGCTCTTATAAAACAACTTGTAGCCATGTGAGTTCTCATTAATGTTGGCGGGTGCCTGTTCCAAGCCACAGCTCTTTAATAACTAGTCCCATGCGTAACCAATGAATTAGAAGCAAAGCAAAGACACATGTGGTCAATTAGTGATGGAAAGGCGCTACTTGAATCTTTTCGGCGCGGAAATCACGAAAAACAAATTAAGAAGACTGCCACGTATATGAATCTGCACAAATTACATATTGACATCGGCAGTCGCTAAATGATGTTGGAGGAGCATTTAGAAGGCGCAATTATGAAGTTAGCTCTTAATATATACTGTCTCGATGGAGATGAGGAATAGCAGGTGTTCGCTGATGCGCAGTGATGTGGGAGAGAGATATAAGAGGTTAAAACGGACAGATGGATATGGCCTGTCAAAAATCTCACAAGAGGAAAAATGACACTTTCCATTCACCGTCCGCAGACCTGCAGTTACGATGAGAGAGAGAAGGAGAGAGAGAGAGAGAGAGAAAAAGAATAGTGTCATTTTGACTTTGGGAAAGTCTCCTCCTGAGCTTAATGACACATCTGCAGCCGGGCTATATTTATTACAGTCATGTAGAATAAAATTGATTGTCTCCTAAAATTAATTTTTGCTTTGCCTCTAGCAGTGCTTTAATGGAGGACACTAGGCCCCGTGCAAGAGTATTGTTTAATCACATTAGTATCACAGCCCCCAGGACAGCGGAGATAATTGTACAAACGAACATGGAAATATGTATCTCTAACTCTTATGATTGAATTATGCAAATGACTTATCTCCTGCCCTTCCAAGCACTAATCATCTAATTAGGACTGATGTTTTAAATGCTTGTTTTTGGATGGGGATCCGGGGGAGAAGCAGGAAGCAGAAAATTGAATGTGACACTGAAATCGGCAAAGTAGTTTGTACCGGAAGAGCTGGTGTTTTCTTACCCCCTCCATTGTGTGTGGTGGCAGAGTTGGCGGCAACAAGACGATTAGAGCTGCATTTTAAACGTAAGCCCCATCTAATCCATTTTTAAGAGTTCATCATTTCTTCTGCCACTTTAATAGTTTAGTTTGACACTAAGCGCTCGCTCGCGCAGAGGGCGGGAGTCTGCGCTGGAGGGGACCAAAGCTGGTCAAAGAAGCGCTAACTAGCATCCCAATTACGCCGATTAATATTTCATGACATGTTCCGCTGCACTTCCCTGTTCCTGCGAGCTAGCAGCTGTTGATCCGTTTGCACAAAGCATTTTGCGCGGCGGAACGGAGAGGTTATGGTAATGACAGGCAAGCTCAAGCGAGTGTTTGACACAGCGCTCTGACACTTGCAGTCGCCTTTTTGAAGGACTTGAAAGATGTGGAGATCTGAGAATATGACAAAGGCTCAGTGCTCAGAAGAGTGTTTACAGTTGTCTTCCACATCTGGAGGCCATAATTCGCCACATTAA
The DNA here is from genome assembly GCA_903798205.1 of Danio tinwini. Taxonomy (NCBI): domain Eukaryota; kingdom Metazoa; phylum Chordata; class Actinopteri; order Cypriniformes; family Danionidae; genus Danio; species Danio tinwini. The sequence goes on from CAIGQZ010001206.1 coordinate 9,308,061, forward strand.
CCCCCCCCCCCACCCCCCTATAGCTTGGGCAGATGGGTTCACCTGAAGAGCACAGTGTCTTTTTCTTTTTAAGGCATGTTAGTTGCTTTAAGGGTGGCTTGCTTGGAAAGAAAGCTCAGTTTTAAAGTCGCAATATGTTAGATCTTAGAAAAAAACACTGCCACCTCACAGCAAGAAGGTCGCTGATTTGAACCCGGGCTGGGTCAGTTGGCATTTCTGTGTGGAGTTTGCATGTTCTCCTCATGTTCGTGTGGGTTTCCACCGGGTGCTTTGGTTTCCCCCATAGTGCAAAGACATGCACTGTAGGTGAATTGGATAAGCTAAATAGTCCGTAGTGGATGTGTATATGTCCTGGTGCTCCAGGTTGGGGGTTGAGCATTGGGCTAACATCCCACCTCATAAAAAAATTGATGTTACAAAACACCAATATGGTGCGGCTAAAATTCAACTTCGATATAAATGGCTCTGGGAGTAAATAAGCTAGTATATACTTTCATTATAGTTTCAATTGACTCAAAGAATGTTTGCATACAGAAAAATTAAGCTATTTAAAATAGCGACAGAATCCGTGTCCTGTGTCTTCATGCTACTGACGTCATACTCTCTTGATTTCTGTTTTTTGTTGTTGTTTGTTTACGGGAAGCATGGAAACAGCAAAGCCACTTTAATATCTTGTGTGTTTTATTAGACTGCACAGAGCAGCATTATAACATAGCTTTAAAATGTATCCAGTATGATAAAACAGACTAGCTTCTCTGTAATCACAACCGGAAGCTGTATTAAAGTCTCTGGCATGATAAAAGCTCCGCTGTTTGACGGGTTTCAGATTAGGGCTGCACGATATTGGAAATATCTGATATTTGCAATTTATTTTATTTTTCTTCTATAAATATTGTTTCACAAGATGGTTTGAATAGCACTATTTGATGGTTCTCTGGGTAGTTTGACAGCCCAGCAGGCCCCTGACGTCAGATTGACGTTGTACCCCAATGTTGTGGGAAGTTGCATTTTGTTTGCAAATGAAAATCAGGTTGACGTCAGAACCCAACATCAGGTCGACGTCAGTGTCCAACGTTGGTCAAATGTTGCATTTTGGTTACTTTCCAACACAATCTAAAAACAACAATATATCAACATCTAATGATGTGGGGGACATGATCTTTTAGCTCTATGGGTCCTCGACCATGGAACTCGCTTCCCCTGGATCTAAGGAGCAGCGATAGTCTTGACACATTTAAATCTCGTCTAAAGACCCATCTTTTTAAGTAGGCTTTCCTTTCACAATTTTTTTAATCATGTTTTTTATCATGTCATCATTTATCATTTTATATTCGCGATGTGTGTTTATACTTGTTTGGTCAATGCGTGTTTGGTAATGTTTATTATTTGTTTTAATCAGCATGACTGTTGATGCTTATTGTAAGGCGACCTTGGGTGTCTAGAAAGGTGCCATTTACAAATAAATATTATAATATTATGTTACAGCTTGACATCGTGTGGACGTTACCAATATGACGTCTATCAGACGTTGGATTTTGGTTGTCGTACCTGACGAATAAGTGTCAGTATGATGTCAATATGAAGTAGGTTTAAGATGTTGGCTCAACGTTGGATTTTGGTCACTTTCCAACACAACCTAAAATCAACAAAACATCAATGTTATTTCATCATTATTGGACATCAAAATAACAGTCTAAGTATCAAACAATTCTTAGAGCAAGTAAAAATATTGTTTTGTTTTCACCACCAAAATGAAGAGTTGAAGAAATGAAGTAAGAAAAATGAAGTAAGAAAAGCTTTTTTTGCTTAAATCATATAAATACAGTGATTTAATACAATTCTGTAGCTCCTGGTCAACCATAATTCAGACTCAACATTGCATATCTTTGTCATTGTATTGAATTGTATTGAATTTAATTGAATTGAATTTAATTGATTTGACTATTGTGGATAATGATGCTGAAATGGTATACGTTGAGCAAACCTATTTAAGACAGAATATGTTTTTTATTCCAATGTGCTATTTTTAAATTGTTTTTCAATGCAACAGTGCTTGATGGAGGTGCATGACTATTACTGTCTTTTGAAGCGCTACACACTTTTTTTGGCGCTGTGTCAAGTTAAAAAAACATTTAAATTTTACACATAGTGCCACTCATCAGTGTCAGTTCCAAAGCTGTAGACCAATCAGAAGAACTCGGAGGCGGGGCAGCCATTCCAAGTTTCTGTTTCCAGATGCTCAGTGGCTAAGATTACTCTGTGATTTATTAATAACCTTTTCTGAGTGCTGCTTCTTGTGTTTTTAATCTGCTTTATACACCTTGATACCTTTAAAAAATGCTTAGCTCATCCACGAATGTAATTTCAGAATTCTGTAGGATGTAATGGAGACAACAAATCCAATGATCGTGTGCTTTTAAAATGTAACAAAAATCAAGGACTATAGTCTGTGTTTATGTGCCTTGCAACCTAAACATTTGATTTACTATTTTAAATATTGTTGGATTTTGCTTCAAATAAGTATAACTGTTATCTGCTTTTCTATTAAGTTTTGTAGAATGACATTGACAATGGTCTTGGAGGCATTGAACTAATCATATTCTAACGCTCTTCATAAGTGTCTTTATGGATTAGTTGTATTTTCTTCTATAAATTATTGCAAATATAAAAAGTCTCTGGTTACATATGTAATGTGGTCTCTTGAAAGGAAACGAGACGTTGCGTCATCATGTAGACGCTATAGGCATTCCCATAGTGTCTGTGTCATGACGCAGACTTGAGTTCCACTTGAAAGAGAGTCTCCTGTTACGCATGTAAGCTGGGTCTCTGAGAGGGAAACAAGATGCTACGTCATGACCCTGCGTTCAGTTCCATTTAAAAGGACTGAGTTATAGAGATATTTTAGAATAGTAGTTTTTAAAAAAAAGAATAAAAGAAAATTCACCATAAAATAAAAAGGATTAAATCAGTATTGCAAAAATGTAACTTTTTTACCAACAAGAAATGTAATAAAATTGAAATTAAAATATTTTTTTACTAACGAATATAATAATAAAAAAAGTATATATATTTTTATTTTTATTTATTATTTTTTTCAAAATATATACATGTATTTAAAATGCTATTTTTTTATCATGGTCACTTAAATATGTAATATAATTAATTGTTTGCCTCTCTCTTTCTCTCTTTCTACTGTACATTCATTGACAATATGATAATACAATAAAATTCTATTTTAAAATGTTTGATAAATGTTTAAAAAGAATTTTAGTCATTTATTGTTTTTGTTTACTTGAATATTTTATCAATTTACATTTATATTTATACATTTATTGTTTTTTCATTTGTAGAAATGAACAATTTTAATTAGGAATGTCCAGATTCGGTCATGTGATCGGAAATCGGCCCGATCACGCGATTTCAGACTCATATTTCAGAATATGTATATATTCTTATTATTTTTAACACATCTATAATTAGTTATATGGTAACACAGAGGTAGACCTCTTTGTTTGTCTTCACACAGAAACAGAAATGGCATCACTTTGTTGCAGAGATGCTATTGGTTAAATGCCTTCAAAGTACAACACGGAAGCAGCTTGAAGCAGAAAGCGCGAGTTTGTCTGTGGTCTGGAGGTATTATAAAGTTCATGACAACAACATTGCCATAGCAAACTGTGAAATATGACAACTTGGGATTGCCTGCCGGGTATTTTAAGTTGAGGTGCTATTTGCTTTACATATTAGATTTTTTTATATTTACTGTTGCACTAAAGTCCAAAAGTGAAGAATTTTTGTTATTTGTTATATATTACTAGATTGTTCAAGCTACCTCAAAGAAGTGCTCTGTTTGTTAACAGAGTTGTTGAATGTTAAAACATGTCTGTTAACATGAATGTTATAACTGTCTACAGAACAAACCATGGTAATACAATAACTTGCCTATTTACCCTAACCTGCCTAGTTAACCTAATTAACCTAGTTAAGTCTTTAAATGTCACTTTAAGCTGTATAGAAGTGTCTTGAAAAATATCTTGTAAAATATTATTTACTGTCATTATGGCAAAGATAAAATAAATCAGTTATTAGAAATGAATTATTAAAACTATTATGTTTAGAAATGTGTTGAAAAAATCTTCTCTTCTTTAAACAGAAATTGGGGAAAAAAAATAGGAGGGCTAATAATTCAGGTGGCTAATAATGACTTCAACTATATATATATATATATATATATATATATATAAAAGAAAGATGATATATTTATTAATAAAGTATATGTTGTCACCATATTAACTATCACTACATAAAAAAAACTTTGACAGATTGAAGCCGTGCTAAATTGTCATGTTGCAGTCCAACATAGAGACATCTGTTCGCTCTGGATTATTAAAACAGGGAAAGATGAAAGCAAGGTGGACTGTAAGGAGAGATATGGTCAGTGTGTGTGTGTGTGTGTGTGTGTGTGTGTTTGTGTGTGTGTTTGTGTGTATCTGAGGCTCTTTCTGTGTCTGGGTTAAATTAAGAAAAGCCCTGGCTATGTGGTGACATCATGGCCAGTTTGGTGCTCTCATCGAATCTGTAAGGGATTCATTCTGTCTCTATCTGCCCCGGGCAGCCCAGCTCCAATTACCACCCCCGCCACACACACACCCCTCTGTGTACCACCATCCGGAAGTCTGAAGAATAAGCCTATAAAACTTAAAAAATTTACCCAGAAGTGTAGCTTTCTGCACATCATACACCTAGAATTATAGGTTGTATTACAAAAAAATGCAATTATTTTGGACAAAAGCAGAGAATATGGGCACCTTACAACATGATGGAAATGATTTGCCAAAAGTTGTGTAAGAACTCTGATGATCATGTGGTCACTTGTAATGTGCTACATGCCTCCTGTTATCCCCAGCACTGTCCTTTAACTTGTCCGCAAGTTTCCATCACTCTATGGTAACTAAAATATCAGTATATACCATTTTGTAATGGTTTTTAGAATGGCAAGCTTTTTATAATGGCAAAATTATCGGCCCTGTTGCAATAAAAAAAATTAAGTTTGACAGTACTTCCTATTATATTTTTTCTTTCTTTCTTTTAGTTTGACTGGAATAAAAGCATGTAGACAATTTGTTGCCTAATTAACTTAACATGCCTAGTTAACCCAATTAACCCAGTTACAGTACGCCTTTAAGCAACAAGTTAAAAATTATGTACTGTCCTCATGGCAAAGACAAAAGAAATTAGTTTTTAGAAATTGTTATCAAATAATAATTTTGTTTTATAAAAATTATTTACATTTTTAAAAAAGCTATTAAATTATAAAAATGTATAAATTAAACTATTATTAAAAAAATCTAAGTAACATTTCACGGGAGGGCTAATAATTTAGTCTGAAATAGGGTTGGGCGATGTCGATCAATTTGGCATCGTACAATGTCTTATGTGAAACATTGGGATGGACGATGGCATCGTCATAGCCGGTGAATTAATTATTCATGAATAATTAATTATTTCATAACAAATTAATTATTTGTAGCCTATTGTTTCAACTACCTGATCTGCATGGTCTTTGTTTTACCCATAAGTAATCAAATCATAAATAAATAAAGATAAGTTACACACAAAATACCACCTGTCAATCACTTTTTCCTTGTGAATAGGCAGAGGGATCTGTGTCATGATAATGGTGCTGACAAACTTAGTAAAAAAGGTGCACAACCAACAGGAACCAACCAACAGTATTTGAGGTTTTCACTAATATTACTAAGCACAAGCGTGAAAGCGAAAGATTGAAGCAGTGTACTGACGCTGTGACACGTTACCCGATACCCAGCACAGCATTGTGATGTCTATCGGCCATCATCTAGCGGTCCAACCCTAGTCTGAAATTGAATTAGATTTTGAAATTAGTGACTAAAATTGTAAAAGTGTGTATATATGGATGTGTATATATATATATATCTTAAAAAGCCTTAAAATGTCTTGCATTAAAAAACTAAAATTTAGACCTTAAAAAGTCTTTAATTCACTGAAATATTGTGTTGTAGGTCTTAAATCATTTAAGACCAAACAGGTCTTAATTTTGCTTCATCGAAGTAAAGCTACTCAATTGGGCCAACATCCATCCAATGACCAACAATACATCTCAATAAAACCTTTTTTTTTGCAAAGTTTGCAAGTTTTGCAAAATTTGACTTGATGTAACCTGCAGAAACCCTGACATGTATATCACTGCCAATCTAAGAATAAATTAAACATTATATATAATGCATACATTTTACAGCTCACTTCTAATGTGCACTTTATATAGGTTTATATATATATATATATATATATATATATATATATATCACTTTATACAGATGGCTGTTTTCAGTGTGACGGTATTAAGTCACAAAAAAATGCTTTTTTAACGGCAGTGTAACTTGAGCTAAAACAGAAAAGCAATCTTCAAATTGTGAACGCTGTCAAACATTATAATCTGTCTAGATCTGATCATTGAAGAGTCTAAACTGCAGTGCATAGACATACTCAGAAATGTTGCATTTATGTGTTTTCCATTCCCATGTTTTTTTTTCCTGTGCCCTCATAAGTATGAAGATAGTTCTCGTTAATAGTTGCCCTGGGCCTGATTGGAAACATGTTAAGCATGTGTACAGACTGTAAATGGGAACCACACCACGAAGCAAGATATGTGCTTGTTTGTTCACCATTATTATGTCTGTGTCTTAAATGCTTTGCAGATACCTGATCCAGTCAGAGCAATGGCTTCGCCCACTGCTTACGATAAATGTAACATTTAAAATCCCACCAATAAATTATAATTCATTCATTCATTCATTCATTCATTCATTCATTCATTCATTCATTCATTCATTCATTCATTCATTCAATCATTCATTCATTCATTCATTCATTCATTTTTTCTCAGCTTAGTCCCTTTATTCATCAGTGGTTGCCACTGCAGAATGAACCGCCAGTACTGGGAAACACCCATACACACTCATTCACACACAAACACTGCGGCCAATGTAGTTTATTCAATTCACCTATTGTACATGTCTTTGGACACTTAAATGCCAACTGACTCAGCATGGACTAGAACCAGTGACCTTCTTGCTGTGAGGTGACAGTGCTAACCACTGAGCCACCGTGTCGACAAAAATTATAATTTATACACTGTAAAAAATTAGCGATGACACCATTTTTTGGTGCCGATTCAATCTCAATACCAAAATTCTGAGTATCGACAGATCGAAACTGTGTCGTTTTTTTAAAAGCATAATACAGTTTTTATAGTTCTGGTGATAAGCTCAAATAATATATTTTATTAAAAATAACAGACCTTTAGGCCCACTGTATATGACAGAAGATACAATCTAACTAAAAACACGGTGCTTGCTGTAAACTAGGCTACATTATTTGAGCAATCATTATGACATTGATTCCTTTTTTAATATTAAGATTTTTCTTTGACATCTGTAATAGGCTACCACTATTGACAGTAATTGTTGGTAAAATTACCAGTCTTTTAGCAAAGCCTGATATTTTCCTGTAGGATTGACACAGACTAAACTAAACTTAATAATCCCTCGCCAAATCTCGCATTGCTTTAGATGGAGAAATTCAGGTCCGCTTATATGCCTAAGCATCAAAAAACAAACTCATTCATTTATTTTCTTTTCAGCTTAGTTACTTTATTAATCTGGGGTCACCACAGTGGAATGAACCGCCCACTTATCCAGCATATGTTTTACGCAGCAGATGCCCTTCCAGCTGCAACCCATCACTGAGGAACACCCATACACGCCCATTAACACACATACAGACATTTTTTTTTGCTTACCCAATTCACCTCTACCGCATGTCCTTGGACTTGTGGGGGAAACCGGAGCACCCGGAGAAAACCCATGCTAACACTGGGAGAACATGCAAACTCCACACAGAAATGCCAACTGACCCAGCCGAGGCTTGAACCAGTGACCTACTTGCTGTGAGGCGACAGCACAAACTACTGCGCCACTGCGTCACCCCAAAACACAAACTAGTTTGTTAAATAAAATATTGATATAAATTAAATAACAGTGAACTATTCACAGTTTCACAGTAGCCTATATTAGGCAAAGTAATTTTGTGATTGACAAACTATATTGCGGCCCTCAGTTTCACTTTTATTACTTTAATCAACTACTTTGACCACAATTAGCCAGGCTTTACAAACTATTCACAGCACTGAAAGTATTCCCCTCGGAGGAATAAACTCAGTCGGAAGGATGTGAGAACAGAAACTTTTAATATTACAAAATAGTTTTACAAAGCGGCGCACGTCGCGTCTGCGCAGCCGGTGCGTGAATGAAGTGCTTGATGCATCACTGAGACACAACACACACAAAGGGAAGAAATCAGTTCGTTGAGCATCTGTCCAATGTATTATTAAGCCTTTTCTAGTTTTAAATTTCAGGTAGGCCTACACTGTAAAAAATGTCTGTGATTTTAACAGTAAAAGTCTGTACAATCTACAGTGAAAGTCTGTTAAATAATTAAAAGCTCATTTCTGTACAAAATATGAAAAATAGCTGTAACAGATCAAACCTTTGTTTTCGTGAAACTAATCAGAGTGTCTAAAATCTTACCACACACCCTCATTCACTAGTCCCTTAATTAGTCAATTAGTTTAGTCCACTAGACAGAGTGAATGACCACAAATAAGTGAAATCTGACACTGATGAACACCATTTTATGTCACCATTGTGGAGGATAGTAGCATCTGGGTGCAAGTCCAAGATGAACTAAGAGTATTTGATGTTATGCTGCATCTTCTTTTATTTAAAGGTTACTGTGTAGTTATGCAGTAAAAATCAGTTTGCTAATTGTAAACACACATGAACACTGCATTGAATAACGTTACGTTTTTATGAACTGAACATATCAGTTCATGAAATACGGTTATTTTCCGTAAATTTTAAGTTCTATAAACTTCTGTATTTTTTACGAAAAAAATTCTGGCAACCACAGCTGCCGGTATTTTTCCATAAATTTAACATATTTTTTTTAACAGTGTGCTTTGTGTGTGAAGAGCAGGTGTGAATACGATCTGCTGATCTAACAGACACAGCGCAACATGATTTAGAAACAGCAATGAACTCCTTGTTGCAGGCCAAATGGACACATTTAATGCAAAACTAAATTAATTTCTCTACTGATTACTCATATTAACAAGAACAAATAGTCTTGGAGAAAGTTTTTCATGTTGTCATGAACGCGGCACGCAGTTTGAATTGTGAATGAATGAAGAATGATTGACAGGCGCAGCGGCAAGAAGCGCTGAATTTAATATGAGTTTAAGCACGTGAATATTCATCTGGGCTTCACATTAAACTGTAGAATGGCTTCAGAACATTTGGGATATAGTAGGCCTACATAGTCTATAGTAGGCTTTTGTTGGCTTATAAATTATACAGTCCAGATTTGGATCATTACCAGCTGGTCAATACAGGATCCAGCAAAAATACGTGGTATTGAACCAATATCCGATGCAAGTATCAGGATCGGTGCATCCCTATAAAAAATGCAGGGTTCCACACACAATACCTTCATGGTGTCTTAACACAAATCGATTAAATTAACTTAATCATAAATCAATTTGTCCCCCCAAAAAACCTTCAAGAATTATGTTTAACCAGCTTATTTAGTTCAAGTAGTTTGAACAAGAAGCTAAAATATATTTTATTGAGCGTATATATTTGCTTATTCCCTGATCTGTTGAAATTCTTGATTCTGATTGGTTGGAGGATATGCATTATTTTCAAGTATATCTGTCTGCGGACTGCAAGACGGTGGCATAACTTGTAGTAAGTTAAAGAGGCGTAACTTGCAGTTATCGAGTTACTATTGGACTATGCAAGATGTCACAACAACATGTTGTTGGCAAAATGGTGGAAAAATTAAACAGAGAACAATTTCACCAAATGTTTTATGAGTTTTCTCCAAGTTTATCCACAACCAATCAATTTTTTCAGATTATTATTAATGTATTAATTCATTAAGCATTCATTAACTTCTTCTTCCGTTTTGTCAAGAATGTTAGCCTACTCGCGTCGACCCCCTGTGGTTGCAAATAACAGTAAAAACTTGGGTTTACTTGGGTTTAGGGTTGTGGAAAGTGTAGACATTAATAACTTTGATGGTTAGGTTAAGGGTTGAGGTAGGTGTAGACACGGTTTGATTTAAAGGTTGAGCTAGGTGTAGACATTAATAACTATGATGGTTGGGTTTAGGTTTGGGGAAGGTGTAGACATTAATAACGAAGATGGTTAAGTTTAGGATTGTGGTAGGCATGGACATTAATAACTGTGAGAATTGGGTTTAGGTTTGGGGAGGGTGTAGACGTTAATAACGATGATGGTTGGGTTTAGGATTGTGGTAGGCATGGACATTAATAACTGTGAGAGTTGGGTTTAGGTTTGGGGAAGGTGTAGACGTTAATAACGATGATGGTTGGGTTTAGGATTGTGGTAGGCATGGTTTAGCTTCAACTTCTTTCAACACACTTACCTGGAAGTTTTAGCATACCTAGAAAGAGCTTGTTTAGCTGGTTCAGGTGTATTTAATTGAGGTTGGAATTAAAATATGCAGGACACCGGCCCTCCAGGACTGAGTTTGGGCACCCATGCTGTAGACGTTAATAACAGTGATTGTTGGGTTAAGGGTTGGGCTAGGTGTAGACATTAAAAACTGTGATGGTTGGGTTTAGGTTTGGGAAAGGTGTAGACATTAATAACTGATGGTTGGGTATAGGTTTGGGGAAGGTGTAGACGTTAATAACTATGATGGTTGGGTTTAGGTTTGGGAAAGGAGTAGACATTAAAAACTGATGGCTGGGTTTAGGTTTGGGGAAGGTGTGGATGTTATTAACTATGATGGTTAGGTTCAGGTTTGGGCAAGGGGTAGATGTTAATAACGATGATGGTTGGGTATAGGCTTGTAGTATGTATAGACATTAATAACTGTGATGGTTGGGTTTAGG
>CAIGQZ010001206.1:9321693-9338194 GCA_903798205.1 Danio tinwini
AACTAAACTAAACTAAACTAAACTAAACTAAACTAAACTAAACTAAAATAAACTAAACTAAACTAAACTAAACAAGAACACACAAGCATTTCCTTTGAAATCTTTATAATTATTTCATATTCATAGATTATTTTGTAATCAATTAGTTATATTAACATAAATAAATCAGTTTAAAATAGTTATGTCTCATTATTCTAAATTTATTCCATTTATTTTTTAAAGTTAATAAATAGCAACTGCTAATTAAATATATACAAACAAACAAACAAACAAATAAATAATAAAAGAATAAATAAATAAATAAATAAATAAATAAATAAATAAATAAATAAATAAATAAATAAATAAATAAATAAATAAATAGCAAATTTCTTTTATTGGAAAGTTCATTCATAAATTAATTTTCTTTCAGCTTAATCTCTATTTTAGAGGTTGCCAAAGTGCAATGAATCGATAGATATTCCAGCCAATGTTTTACGCAATGGATGCCCTAACAGTTGCAACAAAGTACTTGGAAACACCCATGCACACTCATTCACACACATACACTACGGTCAATTTAGTTTATTCAGTTAAACCAGAGGAAACCCACGCAAACATAGGGAGAACATGCAAACTCCACACAGAAATGCCAACTGGCCCAGCCGGGACTCGAACCAGCAACCTTCTTGCCACCATGCTGCCTGAAATTTTTTTTAACACTATTCATTTATTAATTGGTGTAATCAAGACACTGAGCAAATTTCTAAATAGTTGTTAACCGCAGTGCTAGTTGTGCATTGTTGTAAAGATAACACTATAGATGTAAAAGAACACGCTTTTGTTTATAAATTTGACCTTTTTGTACTTGTGTAATCAAACAAACAAACAAACAAACAAACAAACAAACAAACAAACCAGCATACAAAAAAACGACCTAATCTCATTATCAAAACAGTTGTTAAAGTATGTTTAACTAAACTAGTTGCATAAATTGTACAGCGTTCATATAATTAAACTATAATAAATGTATTGTATATAAATGATGTTCGAGCCTCAGCTGGGTCAGTTGGAGTTTCTGTGTAGAGTTTGCATGTTCTTCCCGTGTTCGCGTGGGTTTCCTCCGGGTGCTCCGGTTTCCCGCACAAGTCCAAAGACATGTGGTTTAGGTGAATTGGGTAGGCTAAATTGTCCGTAATGTATGAGTGTGTGTGTATGGATGTTTCCCAATCATGGGTTTGCGGCTGGAAGGGCATCCGTTGCGTAAAACATGTGCTGGATAAGTTGGCGGTTCATTCCGCTGTGGCTAGCCTGGATTAATAAAAAGGAACTAAGCCGAAAAGAAAATATATAAATGAATGAATGTATGTATGATACAAAATTCCTAAAAATAAATAAATAAAAATATACAAAGATGAAAAAATATTAAAAGAAATTCTCTTTATATAGCATCAAAGAATGGATTCTAGTGTGACAAAGTAATCAAATATAATTTCTGATAAATAAAAGTATGATTTATGATGTAATTACGTTTTTTATGAGCAATCACATGGATTTTTCTCATTTTTTAAATAATCTGTCTATTATTTTTTTGTGTTTCCCTAAAAATATATATTTTATAGGCTAAGAAAGACTTTTTGTTTTTTATGAATAATAATGAACATGCTTAAACACTTAACATATTAATCAAACAAACAAAAGTACAAATTAACCTGATTATTAAAACAGCTGTTAGTTGCATTGCTTTATCAAAGTATATTTACAGTATAAACAGTCTGAATAATACAGCATTGATATAATTCGCCTTTGTAGTTTTTAGACAACAACGAACAGCTTTGTTTTTTCTCCCCTCAATAAACGGCCATCTCTCTCTGTGCAGAAAGAATCTTGCTTACACTTGTTCCGCTCAGAGTGCTGATGCAGCACAAACAGTGTGGTTTTCTCACCGCTCTCCCTTAATACCGTTGTTAATGAGTAAGTTGATGTAGTTGAACGTTTAGTTAATAAATATGTCAGACTTTTACCTCTCTCTCTCTCTCACTCCCTCCCTCCCATCTTCTACTCCTTGTCTCTCTCCTGCAGCTTCCCAGGCTCGCCTTGAAATCGCAATTAGTTTTAGATTTACGCTACGATGACAGACAGTGGTATATAAATAGAGGTTAAACACACAATTTACATATTAATTTCATGATTCATTTAATCAATGATTTATGTGGATATAGATTGCTTTTAATCCGCCTCTCAGCGGCGGCGTTTGCTCTCTCGCTCGCGCTCTTCTCCGCTCTTCACCGAGCATGACAGAATAGAGTGCCGCGCTCTTTCTTTTCCTCCCTCTATCTCTCTCCCTCCGTCTCTCCTTCCTCAGAGCTGTTCAGTGGCTCGGAGAGGAATGCAAACGGAGGGGCTCCAAACGGCACTCCTAATTGGTTTAATTTTTCAGTGCGTGCACCGAACCTGACACTCGTTTACTGCGCGCCGCTGTATCTCCTTTCTCCCTCTTTCACCGTCTCTCTCTCCCTCTCTCTCTCTCTCTCTCTCTCCATTAATAAAAGGGTAATAATCGCTCCGGTTAAAGGGATGGTAATGAGAGCAGTGGTTATGGTGATTGGTGGCGGCGGTTGTGTATTCATAACAGATCTCTCATACTGAGGCAAGAAGGCTGTAATTGAGCCATGATTGAGACACATACGCTCTCCTCCGCCGCACACCACCGCAGAACTGGCGGGAACACCAGAGGACCCGAGTGAACACACTTCTGTGGTGGTGAAAGACAGTAACAAGACAGTAGGCCCTGTCCACACAAACATGGGCATTTTTTTAAAACCGCCCTTCTTTCTACACGATTTTGCGTTTGTCCACACAAAAACGCAGTGTCAAATGACTGAAACTGAAACTTTCTGTAAACTTTGGTCTGGGTACATGTACAGTGGGGTCGTGTGGACACTACAACTAGAGTTTTCTTTTTGTGACGTGAACGTGCACGCTGTTTTCTCCTTTCTGATTGGCCAGCAAGACTGGGTTCACACCAAACATGGAAGATGCAAATGAGGCAAAATTTCACACATTCACGGAAAAACATATTGCATATATTGTGTCGTTCGGCCTCGGGATGGTAATTCGCCTTTTCATGTTCGCATTAATTTGTATGTACATACCAAGTGTGCCACAAGCCTGCTTTTGAGTGAAGGTCTCGGCCGTTAGATCGCCCCCTGGGGGCTGGCTGCAGTACAAGTCATAAAGCCCTCCTTCTCTGTGTTAATGAAAGAGACATAAGACCAAATAAAAAAAAATAATTACACTTGCAATAAAATGTTACAAAAGATGGTTCTGGTCAGTTAAGGCACTGATTATTGTGCTGATATAGGTGCAGACCTTCATTTTTGTAAAGAGTATGTTTTGAGCAGTAATTTAATGCTGGGCATGTCATCGTGATTGGCAGCTGTGATTGACAGTTTCTCAAAGCAGACGTCGGAGCTTCGGCAGTAGACTGAAGTGTTATTATTCAGTTTCTGTGCTATTTTACCATGATAAAATGTGTTGCTCAGCAGTAAACTATAGTTTCTGACATACAGGATCTGATGGAACACTGTTTATTCGGTAAGGTCAGGGCTTTATCAGTTCGGGCCAGTTCCGGCTAGACTCTCGTCTGCCGGAGACTTACCCCTCGGCCCGACTCTGTCTGCTGTACCTACTCGCGCACATTACTCGCGGGCTGATCTGGCTCGGATCGGCACGCGAGTAATGTGCACTGCGGCCCGGAGCTGGCGCGATTAATTCTTAATTATATAAAACCTCACCTTTGTTAACGTTATTACAACCATTTGTGTTGATAAAACAGCAAACGCAGGCTCCTATGTAAACACAAAGTGTACATTAGCGAGCCTTTGTTATAGCGCAGACACCAGCGGTTAAGTGAGAAGTTCGGGGGGCGTGGTTGATTTGATGTACAAGCGTTTGGTTGGAAAATACGATTCCGCAGCTCCTCCTCTGGCTCCATCAGGCAGTCCTTTTGCGCATGCCTAGACTCCAATTTCAGCAGTCTTTTGCGACAGTTTGTGACCATCACGGGGCGTTTTATCCTTCACAGTGTTTATTGGAAAATGCCGCTGTCGCGAAGTCCATATTTTATACAGTCATTGGTACATACTCAACTTCTCGTTTGGTGTGAACCTAGCATAAAAGTGTCAATATCGCCACCTGTTGGTTCGGCGGGCCCTTAGCATGCATCACAGTGTGTTTTTGCATTTTCAGGTGGATGGAGATTTAAAAAAAAATGAAAGCAGGGAAAAACCCATTTATAAAACAATACTGTACTTGTGGACATGGCCTAAGGCTATGTTGTTTTATAAATTTGATGTTTTCATCTAAAAATTCCATTGTCGTTTCATGTCCACACTATTGTTTTCAATCATTTGTCATCCAGATTAAAACGACTGAAATTGCTTTCGTTAAGTACTGTGCATGCGCACCGAAGTAAGATGCTTTTACCTGTGTTGTATCCGCCTGTCGTTTATTTACTTTCCATCTCTTTGAAACTTTGCATCAAAATGTTGCAACTTTGGTCTGCTTCCGCCGCTGAACAACAGCTCCCATTAAAGGTTCCGTATCCTTTAAAGAGAGGAAATATGGAGCATGTGCAAGCTGACATTAATCTTTAATAAAGTTGTCAAAACAGAGAGCATCTAAAACATCAGCTTTACAATGTGGTCCAGCATGCTAGCTGAACTGGTCATATGACTGCATCACATGGTTAACATTTTTTCGAAAGCCTTCATTTTAGTTTATCCACAAAAATTTACTTATTTTGGACTGCGTTTTCAAAAAGTTTTAGTTTCCTAAAAATGCAGTCTCAGTGTGGATAGAAGGCCAAAACGGAGAGAAAAATATGCATTTTTAAATGAAAACATATTAGTGTGGACATGGCCTAAAGTTTTAAACAAATTTGTTGGTCAATAGAATGAGGATTGGAGGTTTTGTTCTACTTAAAAGTAGACTAAGGCCATTAAAGGACGTGGAGAGTATGAGATTGGGAATTGTTCCAAAGTAGATTCAAATTTATGTTGCTTAACAGAGCATCGATTGACTTGACATTTGACCTGTGTTTATTTATTCACCCAGACAGATTCATCTGACAATATTTGCAAAAATTTGTTTGAATAAGTTTACTCAAAAAGTGAAATAATGTTTTAATTACTCACCCTCATGTCATTCCAACCCCCCTGAGACCTTCGTTCATCTTAAGAATGCAAATTAAGATATTTTAGACACATCCGAGAGCTCTCTGATCCTCCATAGACAGCAAGGTTCCCAATTCATTCAAAGTCCAAAGCAGATCATATTCTTTAGTGATCTAATCGGAATATCATGAAGCTATAAGAATACTTTTGTGAGCACATTAAAAAAATATTCAATAGTTTCTTTTCTTCAGTATCAGTATATTGCACATGTTCATGAGGACCGTGCAGTAACGGATGCCCTCCACGGACCTCGCAACTTTCTCTGTTTGGAACAAAAGAGAGGTGCAAACAAAGGAGATTTGCATCAGGGGTAATACGTCAGATATGCAAACTGACAAAAAAACTGTTGAATAAAGTCATTATTTTTGTTTATATGTGCACGAAAGTATTCTTGTAGCTTGAAAGTTTTCATATTGTACCACTGAAGACACATGGACTGCTTTGAGGATGTCTTTTGGTACCTTTCTGGACTCTGAAAGTGTCGACAACGTTGCAGTCAGTGGAGGATGAGGGAGCTCTCAGATTTCACCAAAAATATCTTAGATTGTAAATGGGAAATGAGGGTTTGGGATGACATGAGGGTCAGAAAATTATTAGTATAATTTTCAGTTTCATTTCGAGTTCAACACTTTAAATACAGTTAGGATTTATGTTATCTTATATCTTAAATGGCTTTTTATTGAATTATTTATGCATTTGTGCGTATGACACCAAGTGTACTTTTTAATATTTAAATATTTGTTTGTTTATTTGTTCTATATGTTGTTCTAGCTAATCACTAATGTTTTTGAACTAGTTACAATGAACAGCTTTAGCATTAGTAAAGAATGTGACATGGAATGTAGAAGACAATAGTCTATGAGTCTCTGCAACTCACCTGATCGCCCCTGCAGCTAACCAGAGCTGCGCCCGATCAGTACCTGGATGGGAGACTGCAAGGAAAAGCTAGGTTGCTCCCAGAAGTGGTGCTAGTGAGACCAGCAGGGGGCGCTCAACCTGTGGTCTGTGTGGGTCCTAACGCCCCAGTATAGTGAAGGAGACACTATATTGTCAGTGAGCCCCGTCTTTCGGATACTTCCTTAAACCGAGTTCCCGACTCTCTGGGGTTGTTAAAAATCCCAGAATGTCTTTCGAAATAGAGTAGGCGTCTAACCCCAGCATCCTGGCCACATTTGCCCACTGGCCTTCGTCACCTTCGTCACCTTCGTCATGTTGACTCCTCTCCACCAATCAGCTGCGGTGCGGTATGCGGTCTGACGCAATATAGCTGCCGTCACGTCATCCAGGCGGATGCTGCACACTGGTGGTGGATGGGGAGCTTCCCCCCAAAAAATGTGTAATGTGTTTTGAGTGTCCAGAAAAGTGCTATATGAATGTAAGGAATTGTTATTAATATTATTATTATTATTATTACATATTTACTAATAAAATTCATTTCTATCATTTCCAGTGAAGTTGTCTCAGCTAATGGAATTACTTTGGTGTCTAAAGGATTCTTTAATCGAGGATTAACACTCTTTGTTAGTACCTTTTCAGCTCAGATATAAAATAATGAAAGTTGTTGATCTGTAATGATGGCCTGTATATTTTCAGGATGCATCTGAACTAGTTTTAAGTCACATAAAAGTCCATCAATTCGGCATCATTTTCTATATAAGTGCTACAGTATACACCCACTTTATATTCCTCACGTTTTGACATTTGTCTCATGCAAACCGTTCACACTTCATTCTCTTATCATGTGCCACATTTGGGTGAAAAATATTCGCGCTACGTCCAAATGACAATTGCTAGGGAAAAAAAAAACATGTTACTTAAGTGTTTTATCAGAGGTTTCAGACAAACAGGCCTTTTTTTATTCCATAAGTCGTAAATGAAGATTAAAGCTCATGTTGGTGGAGAAGGAACAAATTGGGAATGATTTATTGGCGCTGACATAGATGTGTCACTGCGGGGGGAGACCGGAATAAGAGAGAAAGAAAGCAGGGAAGGGAGGAAAAGGTAGAATACGGAAAAGGCGCGAGATAGCTGTTCATCTCGCGGAAGGTAAATAATGGTCTTTAATTATTTGCTGGCGGAGCTGTTGAAAGCTCGGGCTGATACTGTCATTGGGACGACGCAGCTGGTGTGACGTGTGGTTAGGAATGTTAAAGGTGATAATGGCGCGTGTGCGTGTGAGAGAGCATCTAGGGAATGTATCTCTAGACGCGTATGTGTGTATGCGTGTGCGTGAATGATGGCTTTGCATGTAATAAAAACACAGTAGAACCAAGCAGCTGGTAATAGGGCTGTGTTAACCTCCATCCATTTAAGAAAAGACCCAGGTCCATTGATTGGATGCCCATCAGCCACATATAAATCCATCAGTTCAATCAATAAATGACTCATGATTGAATCGCATCATCATTAGTGTTTATGACACATCATCTCTTCTCATTTACCCTGAGCAGAATCGCAGAAAATGGACATATTCTGTTGTGATGTCATGGGATAGGCCAAAATCTCTTTAGGCCAAAAGGTTTTTTCAAGTGTGCCATCATCTAGCCTACTGTTTCTGATGAACTTTGTGTACATTAGAATTGAAGTCATAATTAATAGCTCTCCTGCAAGGAGATCTCAAAAAGTGTTGAGTATTTTAGTTGGACTGGAATAAAAGCAGTTGAACATGTTTTTGAAAACAATTTTAGGGTCAATATTATTAGTTCCCATTTCTTTTAATTGGCTACAGAATAAATTACTGTTGTCCAATGATGTGCTAATTAACATAATTTGCTTAGTTAACCTAAATTACCTTCTTAAACCTTTAAATTGCACTCTAAGCAACTCTTTTTTTACAGGAGGGATAGCAATGTTGCCTTCCTCTGTGTACATACAGTTGAAGTTAGAATTATTTGCCCCCTGTTTATTTTTTCCCCCAATTTATGTTTAACGGAGAGCAGATTTTTTTCAACATATTTCTAAACACAATAATTTTAATAACTCATTTCTAATAACTGATTTATTTTATCTTTGCCATGATGACAGTAAATAATATTTGACTAGATATTTTTCAAGACACTTCTTTACAGCTTAAAGTGAGATTTAAAGGTTTAACTAGGTTATTAGGTTAACTAGGCGGGTTGGGGTAATTAGGCAAGTTATTGTATATTGATTGTTTGTTCTGTAGACTATCGAAAAAATATATAGCTTAAAGGGGCTAATAATTTTGACCTTAAAATGTTTTTTAAAAAATTAAAAACTGCTTTAATTCTAGCTGAAATACAACAAATAAGACTTTCTCTAGAAGAAAAAATATTATCAGACATACTGTGAAAATTTAATTTACTTTTAGACTAAAAGTTTATTTGATTTGGGAAAAGTAATACAAGACCTGGAAGTTGTACAATTGACTTCTAGGCGATTTTTTGATAATTTAAAAGTACATAACATAGATCATCATAAAATATGAATTCTGTTTTAATCTACTTGTCATTCTCTTGTTTCAAACCAGTTTGTCTTGTATTGTTCTGTTCAACATTAAAGGAGATATTTAGAAAAATACTAGTATCCGAACAGTTGATGGTAACTATTGACCATAGTAAAAAAATATATATTTTTTGTTACTGACGTTTCTAAAAATATCTTGATCAAAAAAAAAAAAAAGCAATTCCATGCAACTTGCCATGAAAAAAAAAGTTTTCACCAAAACAGCGAATCCCTTTCCAAGTTTTTTTTTTTTGTTTAGGCTTGTATTTTACAGTACTGTCAAAAATGCTATATTTAATTCACCAAAGTCACACAAGTGGCAATTTCACATCTGTCACATCCATAACGCAGAGATGTCACATCCACAGTGAAGCTTTTTCCTCATAAGTGCAAAAATGTCAACTAAAATGAAATCAGTCACGTTTGTTCTATAGAGAACTCTTATCCTTTTGATTAGCATTATTTCTTTTGGGTTGTGTAGTTTATATCACAGGCAGCGTGGTGGTGCAGTGGGTTTCTCCCCGTAGGATCTCTCCGTGTTGGTGTGGGTTTCCTCCCTCTGGTTTCCCCCACAGTCCAAAGACATGCGCTATAGGTGAATTGAATTAACTAAACTGGCCATAGTGTATGTGTGGGAATGAGTGTGTATGGATGTTTCCCAGTACTGGGTTGCAGCTGGAACGGCAGCCGCAGCGTAAAACATATGCTGGATAAGTTGGCAGTTCATTCCATTGTGGCGACCCCTGATTAATAAAGGGATTAAGCTGAAAAGAAAATGAATGAATGAGTTTATATCACATAATTCTACAAAGTATGTTGTATATACTAGGCGGTTCATCCCGATGTGACAACCCCAGATTAATAAAGGGACTAAGATGAAAAGAAAATAAATGAATGAATGTTGTATACTAGGGCTATAGGATATTGGAAAAACCTAATATTGCAATATTACATTTTTTTGCGATAAATATTTCGATAAAAATACAGTTTCGCCAGATAGTTTAATAGCTCAGATTGTTTTCTGGTGA
The DNA here is from genome assembly GCA_903798205.1 of Danio tinwini. NCBI lineage: Eukaryota > Metazoa > Chordata > Actinopteri > Cypriniformes > Danionidae > Danio > Danio tinwini. The sequence goes on from CAIGQZ010001206.1 coordinate 9,331,403, forward strand.
GTCAAACAGTATTCAGGTACAGAAATTGAATGATCACAATGCAAAAATTTATCGATCAAGAAAAAAATATTGTTTTGTTGTAAAATTCAGATGAAATAAGGCACAATTTATCTTACTTTCACTTTGAAATGTAGATATTTGGACTAGAATCAAAAACAAAAAATCTGAGTAAGAAAAAAAAGTTGCATAAATCATATAAATTCCATATAAATACAGTGATTAAGTACAATTCTGTAGCTTCTGGTCAACTATAATTCAGACTTAGCATTGCATATATTTGCGATGTGACTATTGCGGATGTGCACATTGCGATATCAATGCTGAAACTATATATATTGTATACTGTAAACTTGCAAACTTTTTTTGGTCGCATCCGTAACGCATGTTTTTTTTTCTCTTTTTAAATATCAAAAATGTTTACAGATTGATATTTTTTTGATCCCATAACTCTGTGGTTAGTTGTTTTGGAAAATTTAAACAGATATAAACAGATATAAACAATTTAATGGTAACATATACTCTCTATGTGAATTGATGTTTTGAGATTTTGCTTTAAATGTCACATCCATAACGCTGGAATTGCTCAAATGGTGCATGAGTTTTGGGTAAAATATGACGTTAACGTATTTGCATGACACTGAAGTACATTGGAATACAGTGCAGTAATTTCACATCAGCATATTTGGATTGTGTTACTATAATATTACTAAATATAAGCACTTTAATTCAGCATGCTGCGAGTGTATGTTTTCGTAAATGGCGCACTCTGCAGAAAGAAGCACCCTCAACGCTAGTGATTCTGCCAGACTGGCACCAGGCATGCTGGCACGGCGCAGACTGCGAGTCAGAGGAGAGCTGTTCACACACCCTCACCTGCCATAAAAACCCAGCCCAAAACCCCAACCGCAGGCACGATCCACCTTTTACGAGCCCTGCGCAGCTCATAACACACACCGGCTACACATGGGGAAAGTGTGAGTGTGTGAGCGTGCATTTTTAGCAAATGCGTATCCCGGGATGCTCACACGGCAGTGCTAATATCTCTCGTAACCATTTCAGCTCATTAATTTTCCCCTCAAAGTTTCCTTCAGCCGCCCCTGCGCAGGGTGCACGGTGCCTCTTTGATATTCAGAGTGTGTGTGGACGACTCTGAATGGACACAGCTCAGAGTTTAATAACTTGAAAAGTGGACTGATGCGTTTGGTGGCAAACCACATGAAGCGGAGTAATCTGGTGTTAACTTTATCTGATCTGGTGTACAAATGGTTATTCTAGTGGCCCAGTTTGCAATGTGAGAGACTACACACTACTGAAAACACATACACACATTTCTCAGAATCTCGAGTCTGATCTCACAAGGAAACGTTTTGTCAGTTTAATGGCTAATTCGTACGAATTCGTATGAGTTAAGTCGTACGAATATGTATAATTTTAAAAAGGAGGCGTGGCACTTAACCCCACCCCTAACCCCAACCGTCATTGGGTGATGAGCAAATCGTACTAATTTGTACGAATTTGATCGTACGAATTCATACGAATTAGGCACTAAATCAAAAAGTTATTGAGATTGCGTTGAAATCTCAAATAATAAGAGAGGCAACAATTAAGCTTATTACGGTATCGAAATTTCTATTCGCGATTAATTGATGAAGCTTTTGTTATAGTATACAGTATTATCAAGACAGGGTGTCCGCAGGGTCTTAAAAAGTATTAAAAGTTGATAAATCAATTATAAGAAAATTAAGGCCCTTAAAAGGTATTAAAAATTCTTAATCCTGTTTTTACGAGCTCTTAAATTTTGTTCGAGCGTTGTCTAAAGTGTTTGACAAAAAAAAAGCATAAATATATTTATTTTCCTTGATTGGTTCGGGCCAGGCGCATCCGACCGTGTGATGTCACCTGCTGAAAAAAACAGCTTAAATCAGCCTAAGCTGGTTGGCTTGGTTTAGCTGGACATAGCTGGTTTTGGCTGGTTTTGGCTGGTTTTAGCTGGTCAACTCCCAGCCTGACCAGCTACAACCAGGCTGGAAATGGCTGAAAACCAGCCTGGAAATGGCCAAAACCCCTCTATAACCAGGCTGGTCGACCAACTAAAATCAGCTAACCATCTTAGGCTGGTTTAAGCTGGATTTTTTAGCAGAGATGTAATTTGCGACGGGAAGGTGATGTGACGGTTTTCTCAAAGCCACGTTTCTGTTGCATGGAGTTTAGAGTTTAAAGTTCCAAGCTTATAGCTACACCAAGGCTAATATGCACGCACACTGGATTAACTATAGCAGCGGGACGTTCACATATTGTGTCTTTTCTGAGTGCAAGTTCGTTATTTCCAATATTAGAATATATGCCAATATGCATGCGCAAGTGGAGCGCCTTTCAGAGCACCTGAAACTATGTGTTGTGCGTGGCTTTCAGTGCAATGTAAACAAAATATACGTTAGACGAATTATTACAAATTATTGAAATGATTATGTATGTATGAACGCAGATGATAACAACAGTTCATTTAAATACTTACCTAATACAAAGCTTAAATTTACATTAGACGTGATAACCGTGAAACCATGATTATTCTTCAGACTATATAATCGTACAACCAAAATCTATATTGTTACGCAGTTTGAAACATAACATATAAATGTGTGTGAATGTAGAAGAAGCCTACTTAAGCAATGCTCTGCTTTTGTTGTGCTTTGAAATACAACATTTGAATGTTTGTAAAAAAAGCCACATTGTACAATGCAGTGATGTTATGTAGTTTCAAAATACAACATATTAACATTTTAATGAAAAAATACAACGTGGGTGTCTTATAGAGCAAAAATACAACATATGGGCTCTTCTATGCTGTTGTGTCATCATCACTAATATTGCAAGTCATATCTCTCCAGCCCCTCATTTGGGATGCTTTTCATGAACTGGCCCCATGACGAACTAATTGAATAGCCCTGCCATGGAGCAAAACAGACGGCAAAATGGGATAATGCAAGTTTGTATACTCCAGGTTGGAGAAAGACGAGTTTAAACAGTGGCTGAAACCTGTCACTGAAAACAATCACATAATTTATTCTTTCAAGGTTTGTTTCTTCCGAGCTTATCTAAGTTCTGTTGCACGGTTGTGCTCCATTCATTTATTTAAGTACAACTGTTTATTAACAACTGTTTATTAAGTTAAAGGTTTGATACTGATTAGAACTTGAAGTGGCGACGAGGTATTAAAATATTCTAAGAAGGTCTTTAAAAAGTCTTAAAAAAGGTATTGAAATTTCCTTTAGGATTCCTGCATATACCCTGCAAGAGATTGAGCTGCAAACACTGTAACATTTTTTTGTCTTGTTTCTAGTCCAAATATCTTAAGAATTCTTTTTAAATTCTTTTTTTATTAAACATTTTTGATTTTGAACTAAACCTGAGATCCTCACAACAAAAAGTAAAATAAAAAATAAAAACAGTAATACTGCAATAATAGGTTGTTTTCAATCATGTGGTTCTGGTGACGTGCGAAATTTAGATTGAGGGCAGGAAGAAAAAAAATAATAGGAGACATAATTTTGCGATTAAACCATATTTCAAAGGATATATACATAGAAAATAACCACACATGTTGGACATGATCTTTATATCTTTATATCTTTTTTGACTGACTGCATCTCTGTTTAATGTTTAATGTTTATTGCCTTTTCTTTCTTGTATTTAATTTTGTGTTGTCACTCGTCACTTTATGTACACTGGAAGCTTCTGTTGCCAAAACAAATTCATTGTGTGTGTGAAGCACACTTGGCAATAAAACTGATTCTGATTCTGATATCATAAAGAGGGCCGAGTTTTTTACTGAACTAAAATATATGTGCCTGTCATTGATGCGGTACATACTGTATAATTACGTTACATGAAAAATACTATAGTGTTTGGAAGCATACTATAGATAATTACTTGAATTAAACTCTCGTGGTAATTATATTGTTGTTGTGGTACAACACAACTAGTAATAAACAAATTATTCAATAGGCATCAGAATTCTACGCTATAAGTGCACTACAGTTTATAGTAACATTACAGTATTTATTAGTTTAACAGTTTACTATGCTATTCTGTAGCATTCATTAACAAAGACTGTACACATTATACACTTTGCTATGTCATTTAAAAACATGTTAATTATAAATTGTTATTGTTTTTTCCCTCATTATATGTTCCAGACATCACGAGATAACAGATGAAAGCATACAAAAGCGTGGACGTATAGTCTACATTATTTAATTATTTTTGTAAGTGGGAAACAGTGCTCTATAATAATAACCATCTAGTTTTGTCGCAAGGGTTGCAATTTTTTTTTGTTCGGTCGATTACCATCGACAAACATTCACCTCTGCTGCACATCTCGATGTTCACGTTACGGTTGTTTATTCCACCAAAACGCCAGAAAAGACATGGATTATTGCAAAATGAGACAGAGATTTCATTACAGCGGTTAAGTGGCAGGGTACGTTATTTATACTTTCCTGGATTTTGCATATGTGGTGGTGTAGTAGTTGTGGTATCTGATTTTTATATAATACATTAACATATTTATACACATAGCTAGGTCTGTATATAATCTTTTTTGGTGCTGTCAAATGACTTATTGCATTCAAAAAAGTTTGGACACATGGATGTATTGAATGAATGTTTATTACATGCTCCCTTTTCTTCCGTTTTTCAGTCAGTTTCTGGAACTTTCTCTCCTTTATAAGCTAAAATGTTTGGAAGTTTATAAAAGCTGTTCAGCATTTCTTATTTTGGCTGATTTAAACAATTATAAAACACATAAAACTGAAATATTTGGACATTATTATAGCAAGTCCTATGTAGAAGATTTACTTTCTGCACTCCATTTGAATTTTGCGCGTCATCAATGACAACATGTGAACACAACCTATAGGTACAAAATCAGGACTGAAACATACAGTATCTGATACAGTCTCTCTGATACAGTCTCACCACATCTGTGGTGTGTGATTACTTAACACACAGGAAGGATTGTTTAGGCATCACAGAATCAGGTAATTTGTAAGACCTGTCAGTCACATTTCGCATCTAAAAGTGCGTGGAAATCGCAAGCGCATCGTTTGCTTTAGCTTTCGACGCGATTTGCGCTCATGCTCCTTTGCCATTGCTCAGGATACCATCAACCATTTTCTCATAGGACGACAAACTAATAAAACATTGCTGCAGTTCTGAAGTTTTATTTATGGAGATTTGGTGTTCTGTGTTTGTCTGAGGTAATTAGTCTACCGAAATGTGTATATTCTATACAAAGTATGAAGCTAATTGCTCAGTTCTTGTTGTGTGGTGTTTTCAACTAGGAGCGCATGAAATACGCTCGCGCATCACTCCCAATATGCACGCAAGCTGAAAATAATGAACTTGTGCACACAAAACTCGTGATATGTTTATGGCCTATTTCACGGCAGCGTCACAAAGTGATGTAAAATCTATGCATGGCAAAAAAAATAAATAAATCTGTGGACACGCAAAAGCACACGCAACTACTGTACTTCTGACATGTGACCTCCCATGATCCTAGTAAAAAATACTGAATTTTACTTTTACAATTACAATTTTGGATTTCAATGTTTAGGCATTACATAGGGAATAATATCATCTAAGATTAATAAATGTTTTTGTGGTTTTTATTGTGGGTTTAGTTAAATAACTGATGTTAACAAATGGAACCTTATTATGGGGTGTTAATGAGTATTTTCAGCCAATATGTCAGCATGTCATAGGCTATGTTAATGTGAAAATGGTTATGTTTGAAAAAAAAGAACCTAATAAATCTTCAAGCATTTGGTGGTGTAACGAACAACCCTTGACAACACAACAAGCTAAATATTTTTAAAAGACACACTAAAAGTTTAAATAATAAATAACTATTCATAGTATTGTGATGTGCCTGTGATAATATCACAGATGTTCATTATCACAATATATTGTATTATTGAATATTGGCATACTGTATGTCTCAATTAATGTTAATCATTTAAAATGGATCTACACCGTTTTTCCTTTTGAATAGCCAGCTTTTCGGTTGAATGGCCAGAGATGCATTAACTGATGCTAATTGGTCTGAAATGTCTGATGCATACCAACATTTGTCAGCATGTCACCTACTGCCAGAAATCTATTTATCAAATAACATAAATTGATCTGAATTGCATTACACAAAAGCCAGAAATGAATGCATACGACATTTCAAGAGAGCTTACATAAGTTGAAGCATTTTTTGGTTGTTTGCGAAGTGGTGAGAAAAGATTCTCACCACTTCGCAAGCAACCAAAAAATTCTTTTTAAAAATGTCATACGCATTCAGGTTTTGTCAGCATCTCACAAACATCCAGAGATGAATTAAAAATGAACCTGCCTAAAATGTCTTATATATACCTTAACTTTTCAGCAGTCTGCCAACTGATGTGAGGTCAAGGTTATTAAAGTAAACAAAAACTACTAAAAAGACTAAAAGTATTGGTCAAAAACATTTTTGTTAGCTGAAATAAAATGAAAAATTCACAATAATTGAAAAACTTGAACTAAATGAAACAGTAACTGGAATAATGTAACTGAAATAAATAAACAGTTTATAAAAATAATAACGGTTTTCAGAATTAATATGCAGTGCACTTATTCTGTGGTAGAAAATATGACCTGTGGCTGTTTATTGGATATATTCAGTACAGGCAAATTTGAAAATAGTCAATAATAATAATAATAATAATAATAATAATAATAATAATAATAATAATAATAATAATAATA
>CAIGQZ010001206.1:9338204-9354359 GCA_903798205.1 Danio tinwini
TAATAATAATAATAATAATAATAATAATAATAATAATAATAATAATACAGTGTAAAACCTGAAAAGTTAAGGCAACTCAAACCATTTGAGGAAACCAATTGCTACAAACCATTTGAGTTAAAAAACTAATCTATATGAGTACTGTGAACTTACTTTATTTAAGTTGAAGTAATGAGGTATTTAATTAACTCATTACCTTCAACACTAAGTTCAAAACTCTTTTTAAATGAGTAGAATTAACTCAGTAAATTTTGAGTTACACATTTCATTTGATAAAGTTGACTGTTGGGTTTTACAGTGTAATTATAAACAAAAATAAATAAAAAAAATCTTGTGAACTGCTCAGTTACCGGAAAGTAAATATAATACATTTTTCCAGAAAAGTGGCTAATTTGTACAAACCATGATTTCATTCATATGCAATTTTTAAATGTAGGCGTGCCCCATACTCCACCCCTAAACCTACACCTTTTTGGAGGATGAGCAAATCATATACAATTGTATGAATGAGATTGTACAAATGAGTACAAATTAGCCACTAAACCAAAAAGTTACAAATTACCATGAGATTGCGTAGGAATCGATTTAAAATGTCCTACGCCAACACACATTTTATATGTCACATATATCCAAAAAAGCATCTACCATGAACCTGCCTGATTTGTTCTATACACATACCTGTATTTCTTACTTACACAAACACCCAGAGTAATAAAGTCATGCACACCACCTGAAATGGTTAACTCATGCACATACGCAGGCTTGGCACTGCATGCTGCAGAGTTCCAGCGATCTATAAGTATTGTGAATTGGAATGAATGTACACACATTTTGCTGAAATGATGTGAAATCTCTTGAGTGTATCCATACACGTTTTTTACATGAAAACATGGATTCATTTATGTCTCGAATGAGCAAAGAGGTATCAAGTATTGGTCTAAAATACACTTAGGGCTGCATTTCTGATTATGATCACGATTGCGGATGCCATGCTGACATAATTACTCAAAGCCAAGATTAAATAGAAATAAAAAATAATATATTGTACATGCATAAGAGGCACATTTAAAGCATGTCACGTTCCACTACACTACTACTGTTCAAACTACTTACTAAAATGAGCTGAAATCCAATTCTTCATATTTTTGGGGGACAACTTAATTGTTTTAATGTTCAATCAGCTTTAAATGTGTTATGTTAACATAATTTATTTGTGTTGGACCAGTGTACCATTACATAGGGTCTTATGTTATTCATATGATGGTCAGAATTTTTAGCCCCCCTGAATTATTAGCCCCTAGGGGTGTGACGAGATGCCTACGAGACGAGACAAGACGAGATACGAGATTGGGTTTACGAGAACGAGATGAGACGAGATTTTTACACTATTTTTAAGAAATCCTCAATGATGAAATATATGAATGGAAAATAGTCTTTTATTCAACTTGGAAAAAAGCCCAAATCGCAAAACTACTTAGGTGCTTTCTTTAAATCAACTTGTAATTAATGTTATTTTACTTCTATTTTAATGAATTATACGCAGTAATGGACATGCTAACACTGCTAAATATTTTGCTAATAGCCTATGTGAATGGAAAATAGATTTTTATTCAACTAGAAAAAAAATCACAAAATACAAAACAATTTAGGTGCTTTTTAAAAAACATTGTAATGAATGGTATTTCATTTTTATTTCAAACACTGCTAAATATTTAGCTATAAACTCTACTGACTGGCTTCTCTCCTGTACGATTTCACATGATATATTGAACTTATTTCCACACACTAAAACAATTATATGTAATTTTGTGTATTTCATTTTTAAATTTAATAAATGAGTTTCACTTTCATTTAGCAAGATTTCATTCAGGCCCCATGACTCACTCTGAGCTACTGGATGCGATCATGCGAATATGAAGGACTGATAAGAGATTTGTTTTAATGGAGTTTGTTACCGCACGCAGAATAAAAAAAAAATCAGCTTTTCCCGGACAGTATAAACGTGTGTTCCGTGATGATGATGTGCCGATGAGTCTCCAGGAGTTCATTCAGTGAGTGTGTGTGTGTTTGTTTGCACGCGCTTAGAGATGTGTGCGTCTGTGGTGCTTTACTGACTAGGTGTATAGGTCCTGTCGTGGTTAGGCAAGTTATTGTATAACGATGGTTTGTTCTGTAGACTATCAAAGAAAAAATAGCTTAAAGGGGCTAATAATTTTGAACTTAAAATGTTTTTTTTATTATTAAAAGCTGCTTTTATTTTAGCCAAAATGAAACAAATAAGAATTTCTCCAGAAGAAAAAAATAATATTAGACATACTGTGTAAATGTCATTTGGGAAATATTTATTTAGGAAATATTTAAAAAAGAAAAAAAAACATTAGGGGGCTAATAATTCTGACTTCAACTGTGTCTGTGCATGTTTGAATGTACAGTAACAAGAAGCAATGTTCCATCAGTCTGCGCTAAAGTAAGGACACTTACGTGAAAGCAAAAGTGGGAGTAACATGTAAATAAATAGAATTGTACTCATTGTGAAAGCTGTAAACTCCACCATGAACACAAACCTGCAGTGGTCACTCTTTGTAAACTCTGTGTGAGTTTGTCCAGTCATTTATGCCATCATTATTATTCAGGTTTTCACATTGTGAGCACATGTGGGACCTGAAGCGCACACTGCGCATATTTATCTGTATTGTTGACGAACAACAACCGTCATTAATAAAAGGAAAAACTCTTTGCCTGTTTGTTTACACAACAGCTTTGTTTTTTGCGACTGAAAATGCAGAAATCTGAAAACGGGTTACAAAGTGGAAGTTTTTTTGTTGCTTTTATTGTTGCTATTGTCATGTCAAGAGCTTTTAAAAAAGATGACATTATCTGTTTGCATGTATGTGTTGAGGGAGGTACAGATCCCTCAGAAGGCAAGAGTAAAACAAAAAAAACTATATTTGCGGACTTCACGTGTGGCAGTGTTGTTTTTGCGCAGGTGTTTGCTACTGTTGGATTTAAGTGTGGATTTTCTTCACATTACAACCAACAATGGCACATTGTCATTTCCTTACATATATTGTTTACTAACTACTGACCTGACAGACATAATGCAGTGATTTGGCTGTTTTCATAGAAGTTTAAATGTGGATAGTTGTGAAAAAAGTGCAGTGTAAATTTGACTTTTTTTTTTTTTAAATGCAATGGAAAAACATTTCCATTTTGCCACAGCCATATCACCCTGCAGCCCAAGACCAGTTACTCACTGAAGCTAAGCAGGGCTGAGCCTGGTCAAAACCTGGATGGTTGACCACATGGGAAAGCTAGGTGGCGGTTGGAAGTGGTGTAAGTGAGGCAAGCAGGAGGCACTCAACCTGCGGTCTGTGTGAGTCCTAATGCCCCAGTATAGTGAAGGGGACAGTATACTGTCAGTGAGCACCGTCTAAAAATCCCATGGCAATTCTTGTAAAGCGTAGAATAACCTCAGTCTCCTGGCCAAATTCCCTCGATTGGCTTTTACCCATCATGACCTCCCAATCATCCCCATCTACAGAATTGGCTCCATCACTGTCTTTCCACTCCACTGGTGTGTGGTGAGCACACTGGCAGGGCCGGATTAAACAAATAAGTGAGGTTAGTGGCCGCTTGGGGCCCCAGGAAATCTGGGGGCACCCAATAAATATCTAGAAGTATAAATTATATCTTTAAACTATATATAACATCGTTTTTTTTATAATATTTTGTATTGTAAGAGTTAAACAAATACAATTTTAACATAATTAAATATTATTTAGTATACATTAAATATTTAATTTTTATAATAATGTAATATTATATGTAATATTATGTAATGATAATATTTTAAATTAAAATATCCATCATGGAGCAGTCCAGCAGTCAAATTTATAAAAATTTATAAAAAAAAATCTTTAAAAATGTAATTTAAAATGTAAAAAAAGATTGACTGATATAACGAGCAGAAATATAAATAAAAATTAAATAAAAGTAGAAAGAGTGCATTTTAGTGACCCTAAAATCACAAAATCTGCCCCTGCGCACTGGCGCCGTTGTCCTGTGGCTGCCGTCACATCATCCAAGTGGATGCTGCACACTGGTGGTGGTGTGGAGAGACCCCCCTCATGATTGTGAAGCGCTTTAGGTGTATGGCCATACATGATAAATGCGCTGTATAAATAAATACACTTTTTGCTACATTGTTGTCATGCAAACTCGCACTTTATATTTTTAGGCACATCACAAAACCCCAAGCAACATAACAATCTGATCTTCATTGCTAATGCATAAAGAAGAAATGAATGTAAATAAATGCACGTTTCTTTCATCTTACATCTTCTCGTCCAACCCCACTGCTCACATCCTCAGCAGCTGAAGGACACCCGAGTCATAAACATATACATACATGGCATCACACACTGACACATCCCTAAGTATGGAAGTATTGCATGGGAATGAACGCGTGTGTATTTGAGCAGAAGCGCATGGTAAAATGGGCCGGTGAAGAAGCGGGTCAGGGTTAGTGTATACGCAAGGTCACGTTTAAAACACACGGGTTGGAAGGGCCCATAAATCAGCCTGTGCATACGGCTGCCCTCCGCACTGCCTGATTTAACACCTGCGCCCAGACCTTCCTTGTCAGGCCCGGCATTCTTTATTACCCGCCTCTGCTCACTATAGCAGCAGCGCAGATAGAGTTCACCTTTGAAAGAGCCGCAGTAACTCTCTCTCTCTCTCTCTCTCTCTCTCTCTCTCTCTCTCTCTCTCCCTCACTGGTGTGCTATCTATCTCCTTTCTCTTTTCCTCTCTGCCCTATGGTCACAGTTCAGGGAGTGGTCAGATATGTAAGGTAGAAGGGGAGACGGTCACGTAGAGGAAATTGACCATTTAATGCTTCCTTTTTGTAGAACCAAAAGCAGAATGCAACTGTGTCAATGCATGGCATGCGTGTGGGGTCTCAAACTGTTATTTTTAGAAGCTAGATCATTTTGTGAGTTTCTTTTTCTTCAAAATGCTGTTCAAATGGCAATTGACACATTTGATGGCATGTCCTTCAGCATGAAATGCAATATTCTGCCTAAAATTGTTTACATAATTTTATTCATACTCATTCAGCAAAAAGGGCTGGAAATTTAAAGTTTACTCTTTTAAATTGTTAATATTTAGTATGATTCGGCTTTCTATAAAGGCTTTTAACACAATTTGATTATAAAGAACATTTATTAGACGGCTCTCTGGAATACTTGATTCTGATTGGTCAGTCACAACATTTCAGGGTATGTTGAGTCTTCGCTGATGTCCAGCGTTCTCCAGCCTCCGGCGCCTAGACTGCAGCTCTGGACAAGATGTTTGGCCATAGCAGAAATGGTCGTGCCCAACTGAGCCTGGTTTCTCTTGAGGTTTTTATACTTCACTTTTGCCAATTGGTGAAGTTTTTTTATGCTGCTGTTGCCACTGGCTTGCATGGTTCGGGACTTGTAGAGATGTGCATCGATGGATTTGCCATTCAGTTTTTGGACTCTCAGCAGTGAAAATTAAACCACACTGACCTGACCTGAACTGAACTGAACTAAACTGAACTGAACTTACACTCTGAAAACTAAACTGACACTTTCAATTCATTAAAATCTTCTATGTGAAGCTGCTTTGACACAATCCACAGATTGTGAAAGCGCTATACAAATAAAGATGAATTGAACTGAATATGTTATTCCCAGATAACAACTGCTGAAACTAACAACACAGGCTCATCTTGACCATCAATGAAAATGTTCATATTCATATTTTTATGTATATCTGTCACACTACTGTCCTTTTTATTACTTTATTTGAATTGATATATTTATATATATATACATACACTGAACAAGAACAAACATTGCTCATACTGTAGACATTAGGGATGCTCTGATCGATCGGCTGGAGATCGTATTGGCCGATAATCACAATTCATGACTTGATTGGCCGATCTCATGATCGCAAATGTTTGTTTACGAGTTTACACACAGAGGAGGAAGCACATGCGCTTATCAGCAGTGCTATAATATGTGCTGAAGTAAATGATGCGTGGGGCGTAAGTGATTACTGCTAAAATGTACAGTTTATACAATCTATTGGGGCGACTCGCACGAGTGATGATCTCTTTGTCGCAAGTGCAACCATTGTAGGTCCAGTGTCCAGCTGCTGTGACGTGAGTGGAGCAATCGCCACTATCTAGTGTCTCATCCAACCATATGGCCTTCTCCGGCAGCTCCACGATTCTGCCTCATAGGCCTCTTTATAGTAGCGATGTGATGCCCGCGAATTAGATAAAATACCCAGGAAATCATGGCGACGAGAGTTAATGAGCAATAGAATACATCGCTAGAGAGGCACAGTGATAATCTAAGCATTATATTTAAAGGTTAAATGAATAGTGCAGGGCGTCACGGTGGCGCAGTTCAAGCCCCGGCTGGGTCAATTGGCATTTCTGTGTGGAGTTTGCATGTTCTCCCCATGTGTGCGTGGGTTTCCTCCTGGGTGCTCTGGTTTCCTTCACAAGTCCAAAAAATGTGGTATAGGTGAATTGGGTAAGCTAAATTGACCATAGTGTATTTGTGTGAATGAGGGTGTATGGATGCTTTACAGTGATGGGCTGCAGCTGGAAGGGCATCCGCTGTGTAAAACATATGCTGGATACGTTGGCGGTTCATTCCGCTGTGGCGACCCCAGATTAATAAAGGGACTAAGCTGAAAAGACAATGAATGAACGAATGAATGAATAGTGCAGTAAAGAAAATACCCTCTCTCTCTGCTGTGACTGTCTGGAGCTGCGATCATAGAGCTGCTACCAAGAGTTGGAGATAAGCAAATATTTTAATGGCCTTGCGTGTATTTAGGCCTTTTTACATACAAGAATTGAAAGTTATGTGTTTTTGATAATATTGCCAGTTCCCCAAAATCTGTCTGGAAATATTAATGAAATAAATATTTTTTACTTATTTAATGATATCACTTTTCCTAATATAGGCCTAGTTATTGCAACACATATTAGTTTATAGGCCTATTTCTTTTTAGTAAAAAAGTTAATTCTTCTTCCATCATTTGCAGTGTTTCAAAATTGCAGTTAGTAATTTCTTGCCATTTTTTAACATGTTTTATCTATTATTTTCTGTAAAGCTGCTTCTGACCATTACAAGTCCACACTAAATGGTTATACGAGACGTGTTTAAGGGATTATTTGCAGCTTCCTTTATTTATTCTTTTAGGTAATGAGAAATCTCAACTTAAGTATCATACTTAGAGGGAAAATGTGCTTTATGCATTATAAAGCTTGAAGCATCAGAATCAGTACTCGGTATCGGCTGCAAAAATCCTGATGGGAGCATCCCTAGTAGACATACAAAGAACAATATAAAGGACACAAACCAAAAAAAAAAACAAAAAAACTGTAAAAACGTATTATAGCCACAAAACATACAATGAAAACGACTGCGGGTATATAGCTTAAACCTCAGAGGGTTCGCTGAATTGAGATATAGATTTGGGAAATAAATTAAGAAATTGACCCCAAGTAGCCAACAATTTTCTTATGGAGCTAGTGCTTAAAAGAGGAGTATCTTACAGATATCATAACAGAAAACATATATCATATAAAAAATCTAGTTCTGGAATGAGGGGGTAAAGATGATTTCCAATTGTTAGGCACTAGTCTTTTAGCCATGACCATGCCTTGCATTAAAAACTCTTGCACACCAAAGACCTTTTTCACATTTTTGGATTTGTCAGTAGTGGAAGTGGTCATAATTGGGAAATAGCTTACAATGTTATTTGCTCAATTGGTAAAAGAAAAACTCTGCGATGATGTTATAAAGACTTTCAGAAAAAAGAAAAAAAATTGTATGAGACTGATGATGGCAGCCAGAGGAGAGAATAACATTAAATTTACTGTCCTGTCCCATAGATGCTGCATTAGATATTTTATTATTTTATTATTATTATATCTGCATTCATTTTTTGTTATTTGAAGCAAAGATGATATAATACATTCATAACTACAAAAAATGAACATATGTTTTTAAAAAAAATCTAAATATTAAAAACTTTCAAGGATTTAAGAGGATGAGGACCGATAAACGCGTCATAACAGACTTGTGAAAGGGGTATATTGTCTTTGACTGTTTGCCTCTATCTTGTGACTGAATATTTATGTAGGTTAGTGTATGCTCCAATATGTATATGTAAGCTTTGGATTTAATTAAAAAAAAACTAATAAATAATATATTGTGGCTCAGAACATTGTTTTTTTCCATCTAATCTGTCCAAGTTTTGTGGCAAGTAGCCATTTGATAATCAGGATAAAGTACATCTAGGGGGTTGTGTCTGCAGAATGAAGTCTTTAGGCTTATACAACAGCTAATACGCCTGTCTTGGCTTTATTCTGTGATAACAGCCGCCTGGATGTATGTTATCCCTTACGTAAAATACTTTAACATATATATACCAAACAGTTTTTCTTTTTTTGTCTTATACCATCAAACTTGACCTTTACCTTTACATTTACTACCTCAACTTTTTGTAAAAAAAAGTGAACAAACATCAAAGTTTCCAATGTGTTCAGACGTACATTTGTCAGATAGATCACTGCTCCAAGCAGTATTATTCCGCATATCTTCCATCTTTTTTGACAAATCAGGATCTTGGTTATAATGTATGTTAAATAATAGAGCTCACCGGAGGTTGGGTCTTTTGCTCTTTTGTCATCTGTATTAGAATCTTCCTTTCCCTCATTTCTTCTGCTGTCGCCAGGCCGGAGGGGCCCAAGGGGCCCTTAGGGGGACAGCGTGCACAAGATGGACTCTGTAGCCAGGGGCCTAGAGTGCTAAAATGCAAATTCACTTATGATGGATGATAAAGTTGGCCATAGGATGATGGATCGTAGGAGTTAATGTTGAGAATTGAACTGAATGCATCTGCTCTTGATGAGTCAAAAAATCCCTCAAAGGTACTTTGGTAAAATAATAGCTCATGTTATTATTCTATTAAACTGAAAATGGATGAAAACAACCCAAATTTAAAGGCTGTTTTCAACTTTTAAACACAGCACTAAAATATTTCATGCCACAGCAAGCTCATGCCGCCCAGTACGCCCACTAAGCACTTTTGTGTGTGTGTGTGTGTGTGTGTGTGTGTGTGTGTGTGTGTG
Source organism: Danio tinwini (assembly GCA_903798205.1). Classification (NCBI taxonomy): domain Eukaryota; kingdom Metazoa; phylum Chordata; class Actinopteri; order Cypriniformes; family Danionidae; genus Danio; species Danio tinwini. Next base: position 9,347,392 of record CAIGQZ010001206.1, read on the forward strand.
TGTTCCCTGCTCGACTTGTCAGGTCCTCCCTAATAGCAGCTTTAGGAATAAGTCTCAAACATCTGACCACTTTGTCATAATGCGAACGTGCTTGTCAGCAGGTCTGTGAATGTCTTACAGGATAGTTTAATTATAACGTCAGGCCGCGATACGCATTCTCCGTCGACTGAGTGGCAGGTAGTCGCTCCGCCCGCCGATCTGGAACTGGAAAGAAAAAGAGAAAGTCAGTACTGTTTGATTACCACACCTCTATGGTCCGTGGGCTCCAATTGTTCTCGACGAAGCAAAATGCGAACGCTACCGTTAAAAGAACTTCCGCAAAATTCCTGTCACAGATGTAGCAGTTTCACGCCTCTCCTGTCAAGAGCCTCTCGCTTCAGTGCCGTTTCCGTCCAAAATGTAGTCCTTAGCATTGTTCTGCATTTCTTCCTCAACAATAGTTCTCAAAATGATGAGTGCTATTATTTGCCTGCTAACACTGACACATAATTGGATGGTGTCTCCCTTAATCTGAGCTGTTAGGCAACAGCGTTGTCAAAACGCTGAACAAGTTATGAGATTAATTTCCTATAGAGCATTGTGAGCTTGTCACTCACAAAGTGCTCATAAATTATTTTTGGGCCGCGCCGAAAGTTTGCACGTCACCTCAAGATGAGTTCAGAAAGATTTGGCTTTCAAATAAAGTCGCTCCGTGAGGGCAGTTGCCAAGCAGATTACAGTTTGTGCTTGGCAAATTGATTATTATAAGGTTACAAAAATGAGCACGTTCCTATTTATCACAAAGCCACGTTCAAATATTCGTGTGAAATGATGTCATTATAAAGTCAGTGCATCGTGGCAAGCTTGTAATTTAATTAGCATTCAAGCTCCACACTTTAAAGTTGAACAAACTACAAAAAAAAATTAAGCTACGAGAGGATGTGAATGACAGTGTTTTAAAAAAGAAAAGGCATTTTAAAAAAGAAAAAAACACAGTAATTGTACATTTAATAAATATATAAATATAATAACAAATCTGGGTTGCGGCTGGAAGGGCATCTGCTGCATAAATCGTGCTGGATAAGTTGGCGGTTCAATCCGCTGTGGCGACCCAGATTAATACAGGGACTAAGCCGAAAAAAAATGAATGAATGAATAATAACGAATCGACCCTAGATCTATTTTTTATAATTTTTGCATTAGCAAATTCCCACCTGACATTTATCCATGTACTCAATTAAAAAAATAGTATGAAATTCTTTCAGTTTCTCATAGAATATTCTGAAGTTTTTCAGATAAAAGAGGTTGATTTTAAGGTAGGGCTGCACGATATTGAAAAAATCTGGCGATATGTTTTTTTCTCTGCGATATACATTGCAATAAAAATACAATTTCATCAGACGACTTAAATGATTTTATTTGGAAAGTCTTTTATTTAGATGATTTTGTAGGGGAGTGAAATATAAATAAATTTAACAAAATTTATTAGATGCATATTATAAACAAACTACAGTCATAAATAAACAGAATGGAGCCAATATTAAAGTGAAACAAACAGTGCTTTGTGGTTTTCTGTGGAGAGTCTAACAGTGTTTTAGTTACCGAAAAAAAATAATAAAATGTAAAATACAGTGTTTCCTCTAGGATATTTTCCAGCTGTGGTGGCAGGTCTTTTACACAGATCTTCCAACTACCTAGGGCATTATTTCAATGACAAATGTCGTGAGCGCAATTTTACAAATCGAGAGTTGAGAGTTGAGAAAAATCTGTTTGTGCACAAAACTTCTTGCACGCCCTCAAATATATGCTGCTAAAGTGCAGATTTTCTTGTGTGCTCCCACATAAATGCTGCTGAAGTGCATTTTTGTGATGAGTATGTCTCCAACATTTATTAGATTTGCTAGGAATATTTATGAATGTCTCCAATAGACCTACAGAACTGCACTGATGCGTCCTTAAGTGAAGTAAAACGGCCATAAACTCCAGCAAGATAAAGCCACATGTATGCAGAACCACTGACCTTTATCAATAAATAAAGTATAATTATGGAAACTGTTCATCATAACTGAAAGCTACCTAGTGTTTGCTGACCTCACGCATCGCGTAAACCTCTCAGTCTTTCAGTCAGCATGGAACCTTGGGGTTTAACAAACAATGCACAGCACTTATACATTTACAGAAAAGTTTTCTCTGTTATAATTCATTTACATTTTAATATGTTTTGGTGCGATTATAACCCACTATAAAAACAAAAACGGCAACTGAAGGTTTTGAATGAGATTCTGTAATGTAGCCATGGTGGGAAATAACATTGCATAATCTTCATCATATAAATAATTTAAAAAAAATGTATTTCTTTATGCGTTTTTAAAATGCTCACAAAGTCACAGGCCTTGAAACACTCGATTATGGTCAAATTCTGCAGTGTTTCCTCAAATCTCATGTGTTTTGGATACCTGAGGATTCGGGTCAACTATATTCCCGACTCAACATAGCATATCTTGCGATTTGTCTATTGCAGATGCACACATTGTAATATAGATGCTGAAACGATATACTGTGCAGGTGTGCGTGTCAGTATTGAACTCCAGAGATGTCATAAATCTCTGATTTATGCTGTTTAAATGAGTGACGCTAGTTCAGTAAATCAAAATAATTTGTTTCCGATGTGGAATGGTGTGCTATTAAACCAATTACACACATTATCAAGCCACAGTTGATCCTGAATATTGTACAACCACTCCTCTGGGACTAAAGCCAATGCTAGCACTGCAAAGTATGCTAAGTTCAGCTTAATAAACTTCAGTATTCTGATCTTTCCATCTATCTTTTTTTTTCCACATGTGGTGATATTGCTGTATGATCCTGGGCTTCTTCACATCAGGTAAGTGAAAATTGCATCTCCCTTCCTCAATCACCATGCAGTCACAGTCGCATGTCCCAGATATCTGTTCTTTTTAGAAGCACACATCCAGAACGTCTTCTTGGTAAGGAATGCAGAGTGAGAAACGGACGAGGTCGTTATGTCACAGCCTGAAAAAATGTGCCATTGATAGGGGTTAAGAGAAATGTCCACTTCACAAACGCTCGCTCCTTTTTTAGAAACAGGTGCTGCGTCGCATTTCTCCCCTCAGGCCTCCTGCAGCAGATAATGCACGCTATGACATTTGGTCCAGCTTAATACACCTCTTTGTCACAATCGCCGGCGTAATTGTCTTCTATAGAGCGGCATGCTTTTAATTAAAGTGAGTGGTAGGCTCTGACAGGAATGATTTATTTCATGCACTCCGCTATCGGCTCGCGCGCAAGCATGCATACGCGCAGTCGCAAAACACGCACGCCTCCGAGTGTCTCGGCGCACGGGGCAAATTAATTACAGCAAATCAAATTAAACAACGCCACCAAATCACACTGTCTATCTGTGTGTGCCTTGGCAGCCCCAACAAGAAGTTTATTAAAACCAAGCAGGAAAAAAAACGAAGGAGAGAGTCAAGCATGGAGAAAAAGGCAACGGTTGGATGGAGAGGGCGACTCAATTAGGGAATTAATGCATCGTGTTTGAAGTATGAAAGTGAAAATTTCACTGACTGTTATCGGTGTGTGAGAGTGTGTCCCTTTTCCTCTACTTGTCAAGCTTGGGTTCAGAGGGTAAAAAGCATTAGGGACTAAGTAGGACTAAAGTTCTATTTCACAGTATTTGTCATTTTGTTTAACGACAACAATGTTTTATGATACAGTTATAGTCATTTTATTTGGCGATAACAATGTTTCATGATATAGTTATTGTCTTTTTGTTTCACGATAACGATGTTTCATGATATAGTTATTGTCTTTTTGTTTCACGATAACAATGTTTCATGATATAGTTATAGTCATTTTATTTGACAATAACAATGTTTCGTGATATAATTATAGTCATTTTATTTGGCGATAACAATGTTTCATGATATAGTTATAGTCATTTTATTCCACGATAACAATGTTTCATGATATAGTTATAGTCATTTTATTTGACAATAACAATGTTTGGTGATATAATTATAGTCATTTTATTCCACGATAACAATGTTTCATGATATAGTTATACACTTCACCGCTGTCATTTCACTCTGCTGCCTCACCTCTTGCTCGCTGCTGATGTGCAGGTAAAGCGAGATTGCGCCTGTAAACACAGTGCCCCCTCTGTTCAAAAAATGTATCGCGATATCTTAAACATTTCTACGGGTTTGAATCCTCACATATTTGAATCGATTTTCAACCGACTCACAGTAAATCGTTACATCCCTAATCATAAGTGTTAGTTTCTCACAAGAAATTAAAATCTGACCTGTGATTTTATGATCCCAATTAGGCTCCAACCCTAATCAAACACACCTGAACAAGCTAATCAAGGTCTTACTAGGTATACTTGAAACAACCAGGCAAGTGTGTTGAGGCAAGGTGGAGCTAAAGCCTGCAGGGACACTGGCCCTCCAGGACCCAGATTAGTGACCCCTGACATAAATTAATAAATACATTTCTGCATACATTTCTAATGCGGCGATCACTAGGACCCAGTTGGTGGCTGCTTGCATGGCAGCAATATAAAACAAAAAATGCATTAATAAAACAGATACTGATATTTGGTGATTGGTATGGCAGTCATTAAGTCAATACTTGTTTCAGATATTCTGACCAGCATATCAAACAAGCGTTTTATGACATAACTTCATGTTGCATACTATTTTACTTCATTTTTGTTGTCTAAGGTTGTGTTACCAGGCAGGCATTCGGACATGGGGGGAGGCAGTTCTAGCTCTACACAAGTGACTGTTTAAATTAATGAGGGGGGATATTGTACACGGCGTTATTCTGTACTTACATTCACAGTTTCAAAACGTTATGCAAATAGTTTATCTAAATCACAGATAAAATTTTACCTCAGATTGCTGACCTAATTTGACTACAAGTGGCACGTCATGATTTTGCCAAGTGTGATCCGATCCTGGATTAACATCTATGTTGATTGATCTTGGCCCATCATTTGTGTTTAAAAAATGTAATCCATACCTTTTCCCTACCCCTAAACCCAACCATAACTGTAAATTGTTGCCAAAATCAGAGGGAAATAATCGTTGGATAACAATCATGTAGAAGTGCATAAACCTAACCGTAAGCGTAAACTTAACATAAACTAAACATATCCCTTAATTCTGATTGGCTGATTGGAATTTTGTTTTAGAATCAACATAGATGTTTATCCATGAACATGTTCTACTTGGTGAAATCAGGTTGGCGCTACAAGTGCTTACCTTAGCATCATGAACAGCACACCGTATCCCATTAATGATGGCCACTTATTTACAGTACATCAGGAATTATAAACGGTTAAGGTTGACAATTTATTCTGCGGTAATGATACAATCCATGGAACCCCACAGCCCTATTCAAACGGTCGCTTTTTAGATCATCAGTGTGTTATTGTCTATGCTTTTAAAATTGTTTTATTCCAGTTATAATTTTGCTTTCTTCGTTCTTTCTAAAGTAGCATTAACACAATTGATTGGAGAGCCATATAAGATGTAGTCCAGCTGAATGCACACCAACTGTTTAATTGTCTTAGGGGACCTAAATTAGCCCAGTTCCTTCCCATTGCTTTGTCTCTGATCGATCTGAGGAAAAAGAAGAACTCACTACATGCAATCGTTCCTTCTGGCTTAAATATACCTATTTCTTGTCATCTGCGTTCGGAGGCTGAACAATTGCACTCTTAAACAATAGCCTTTCTTCGCTCCAACGGCACTGCGTTTGAAAACATCCTGTTATTCGTTGCAATGTTATAAAAGTTAATTAATTGTCCCATCCTGTCTGCTTGGGAGGTACAAATGCAGGACTCGGAAAAAGTGATTAAAGTGCTACAGAACAGCAGGAAAAACAAACAGCAATCTGTCATTTGAGGTTCAGCTCTTTGTGTGGCGGCTTTTGGGGATGGTGCACGACAGCGATGGAGGAAATAATTCGATTAAAAAAGACAGTAATCAAAGTCTTTGTTTCGTAAGTAAGATGCAATATATCAAGCTTGAAGTCGAGTAAAGACCTCAGTTTAAGGTTTGGTCTTCGTGAAATACCTTATATTTATTGATAGAATATGACTTGTAGGGCTTGTTATAGAATTTTCATATAGCAATATCATTGGAGGAGCTTTTTTTATTATACATGAATTTCTGTTTTTTGGTGACCATGACAGTTGACTTGTAAAATATTAATTCAATTCAGTTCATCTTTATTTCTTTAGCACTTTGTGTCAAAGCAGCTTAACATAGAAGTTATTTTATTATTATTATTATTATTATTATTATTATTATTATTATTCAGCGTTCTGACAAATTAGATTGTATGACAATGGATTTACTAAATATGTTGATACAGTTTTCCAATACACAGCTATGGTAGTCTAAAACATTTTAAAACACAAACATCAATTCACAATTTCCAGTCATTTTTTTTATAAGTCTTTAATAGTTTTTTATATATTATGGTTAATGTCATTATGTAATATTATGTTTAATTCAATTTAATTATCAAATATTATGTTCGAAGCAGTTTGAGCACAGTAAACGAAGCAGTTTGAGCACAGTAAAAGCCAATAAATGAAGAGAACTCAAACCAACTGAGTACTGTAAAACCTAGTAAGTTAAGACAACTCAAACAATTTGAGGAAACCGATTGCTACAATCCGTTTGAGTTAAAAAACTAATCCATATGAGTACTGTAAACTTACTTCAATTAAGTTGAATTAATGAAATATTTAATTAACTTGTTAACTTTAACATTGAGTTAGAATCTTTTCAAAAAAGTAGAATTAATTTTCAATAATTTTTGAGTTAAATACACTCGTGTCATTTGATAAAATTGACTGTTGGATTTTACACACATATATTTTATATCTATATATATATCTAAAATAATATATCTAAACATTTTTCACTCACACACGCACGCACGCACGC